>JAPMOB010245463.1:0-30789 GCA_029875015.1 Lepomis gibbosus
GCTTCATAGTTTCTATCCACAGACTCTGCACAAAGAAGTAAATCAATTTGTGAGTGCTAAGTTTTTGCAATGGTTTTATTTGTATACTTTGTTAGTGTGTGCACGCCTTGAGCTGAGTGTCTCCATTTCAATTTTTACCAATGAGTGCCTGTGACAGGATAGGTGGATGGAAGCGAATGTCTATTCCTTAAACACTACCTGAGTGATATTCCACTTGAACATTTGTTTTCCTTTCGGACAGGAAAAGTATTTTCTTACACTTGGTTGGGTTGATGCATACCCATTATGAAGAAAAGCAAAACCACCCAGTCTAGCCCAACCACCAATCAAAACTACCACGCTCCTATGAGTCATTCATTCTTCCTCCTGCACAGTTCAGATGAGGTGAAATGAGTAAGGTCAGATGACTGAGTCAGGTCACGCACCCACACAGAAAACCCCCAAAATAAAGCATAAGGTTATCCTCCTTGTTTTTATTTTTTTATATTAGCCATTCAGCCCTGTTCAGTTGTGGACAAACAAGTACACAAACACACACACAACAGGAGCTGTATAGGACTGAACTCAAACTGGTATTTCACATCCCTGAAAATGTACACACATGTGAAACCCCACACACTTGTGAAAACTGCGATCACAAGATCAAAGAATTTGACTGAGGGATTGATTGTTTATTTTTCACAAATTGAGATGAATGTTCAAAGGCATGTTAATAATACAGTAATCAGTGTGGTATATGGAAGTTGTTTGATGAGGTGGTCCTTTTAAACTTGAAAAGGTATTTAGTTCTGCACTTCATCAACCTTGGCCTACATGTCCTCTGAAGCTATGCAATAGCCTCATTACACCTTGTGAGAGCAGAAGTGGACAATATAGATCAAATCTGGCAATTTTTATATTGCGATATTGATGATTTTGTATATTTTTGGGGAAATCAATTGAGAAACTGACAGGAATGCCTGATATTGGATCAGCCAGCTAATTAAATATCTGTCAAGTCAAGATACTTCATTATATTAATGCAAAAATCTAATGAAAATCATTCATTGCAATGCAGCGGATGTGCTGACAGTCAACATTGCCTACGATGGCCAAATATGGCTAGAGATTTTATAGGGTTAGCTACCAGAGTACCGTAAAACTTTGACTAATAGCCCATGGTTTTATTTGCTAAAAGCCCTGAATTGACCCTGCCTGTATTTGGGCATTTATTTCCTCTTGCACAAAACTGAAATAGGCTACAATGAAACAGTTTATTTATTTCAAACAGAATATTACTTGTATAAAAATGATCAAATATCAAATACATGTCATTCATTTGATCTAGCTCCGACAGATGGCTTATTCGCTTTTATTTTGAAGGCAGCAACGTAATGAAAACAACAGGGTGCAGGATGAGAAAGTGTGGCTGTAGCTAGCAGACCAGAGGGCGATGGACTTCACATGACAGTATTCATGACTTGGATTAATTTTTATGAAAACCTGTTTTGATTCTTTGGGTCCATACAGATTAAAGGAGTATAAATAATCAAGGAACGGACACATTCGGACTTAACGAGCGCTTCAAAGGTAACGGGGGTGGGCACTTTTTTCCTTTTCGTCTCTTGTACCATGCACATTACACCGTAAATCTATAAGAATCAGACTTTGGGGCTTGTTGTTTACTTAAATAAACTGAATGATTGAATTGTGGAGAATCTAACAGATCTAACGATGTGTAGCATGTCCATACTGACATAGGCTATTGATCATATGTTTAAACATTAATAGGCTATTAATGATCAAAGCAGCTTAGAAGCATCTAAAGCGGGCGACCCCGCAGGGTTTAAGAGGTTTTATAAATCCAAACAACTTGTATAAAGCCAGACCAGGCGTTAATGGGGACCTGCATTTTTTTGTCAAAATGTGTTCCCACACCGAACAAGTAAATGTGGTAGGCGTCTGAATTGTACAACCTACACACGATGATGTCTGTTTCAAGCTAAATCATCTACTTCTTTGGACTATGTAAGCTCCCTGAAACTGCTATGAACAGAGAGAACATAGAAAGCATATCGAAGCAAAATAAGAAAATGGAGAACAAAAAGGACCTGCATGGTGATTAAAACCCAGGGCCTTCTCTATTAAAAGCCACAGCGCTAAACGCTGGAGGATTTCGCTTACCAAAGTCCTGGATGTGGCTGTAATTTGAATCTGGGAACCTCTTGATTTGAGGCAATTGAATCACTTATCTGCCCCAGCAACTAACTTTTCTGTACAAGAAACAGTTTTGACATTCCCATTCATGCCCAGTACAGTCTTAACCAGGCTTTTATTTTAAACAGGTTTACAACTTTACCTTTCGCCAGGTACTCAATCGTTTACACAACAAAACACTTCCACTCGCATTAATTTGCGTGAAGCACTAGGAAATTTTAGGTTACTTTTACTTTTACTTTTTAGTTACTATTCAAAAACTCTAGTGAACATCGGAACCCATGGCTTTCATGACCAGAGATGCACATTTTCATGAGGTTTTCAAACAAAACAAAGATGAACCCCACAAAACAAAGGACTCTAAGGAATTTAGGGCAATTTAGTGGAATCTCTTTTTTTGTATCTCAGAAGCATGCCACAATGATCCTGTCTCACCATTGCTCTGTGGTGTTAAAACAGTGCTTTTTATCACAGCTAAATTAGCCAATCTTGAATCTTGGGACCTGCATGTTGTTTATCCTGTGCTCCTCAAGGGGTGCTTATATGTCTGCGTTCTCTATGGGCAGAAAGGAAACGAACTCTGATAAGAGGGCTGTCAGTCTTAAATGGGTGTTTCTTTAGAAGCAGACGTTCCTGTGGTGTCAGTGGTATTGATAGTAATGGGCTGACATTGTTAGATGATCTGCACAGGGATGAAACACCCTGGAACACAGTAAGCCATTGGTCTGCACCTCTGGGGGAGTCTCATCAGCCTCCTTCCGGTCAGACCTCAGAGTTTCTTATTTCTTTGACTTTCCAGTTTTTTTCATCGCTTTCACCCTCCTCCACAAGTAAATGGTAGAAACAAATACCAGATCAATCACTTGGGCTTCAGCTGCTCTGATGACTATTACATGTGACTGTGGATCTTTAAACTCAATGTGATGTTTATAAACCTCAATGTAATTGTGGTCCGGTTTCTGGATGGAGAATGCCTGCTATAAAACAATAGCACTTGCCTTTGTGGAGTCTTACTTTACTGTTGCATTAGGTTGTTGCTGTTGCATTAGGTCTCTCATTTTCATAGTTTTTGTGGCGTTCTCTAAATTCAGTCTTGGAATAAAATAAATCAGTTCCAGTGTTTTCATGGTTATGCAGTGTGTCAAAATTATGCTGAATACCATTAGTTGCTATAGGGAGAAACACAGAGACAGATATTTCCTGGAATCAGTGTACTAATACCTGGGGTTACATATTTTGCGTATGTCTTCATCTCTGACGTTGGTCCTTGAAGTGGCATCCACTGCTGTGTAATGTAACCCTTCATTGTTATTCACACCTGTATGCCTCAGGTGAAGTGGATTCTGCCCACCTTTTGCAGAGAGGCCATTATTATTCCTTTAGTTAGTGAACCCAGAGGTAGTGCTTTAGGTTCTCAGCATGTGCTGTAGATGGAATGAAGAAAATCCAGTCAACGAAGCTTGTCTTGTGAATCATAATTACCGACCAATAAAGCAGTTCTGTTTCTCATCTTTCAGTGCACTGATTGTGTATTCATGAAAGTGTAACACCACAGTCTGTTTGTTCCCCTTCATTCCAGTGAAAAATAGCTAACTTGTATGTTTTGTTTTTTTAAATTTCGAATAAGTACATATGCTGCTATCATGTAGTTACAGGATCCTGGAAACATACTGTATGACAGGTTGGAATGCAGGTTAAAGCTCTGTCACATAATTGTAAACCATTCACCTTCTCACCAGCTTGTGCTTGTTGTCCAAGTGCATATCTAAGTCCAAGAATTCCATCCTCTGGAAATTTAAAAAAATGCATGTGTACTTTAAAGTCCAATCTCTGTTGATGTCACCACAAAACTTCACAGTGAGCACAGCGTACAAGTATGCTTGGACATACTAGTTACGTATAACCAGTATATAGTAGCTCTGGACAGTTCAGCTCTGGATACTAGTTTATTATTAAAACTACCAGAGCCTCTAGTATTCAACACAATGTAGGTATGTTAGTTAAAATACCTCATCACTTTGGCTGCTGTAGCAGAACAACACTATAGAATAGCCCTGTGTCTGTTACATTAAACAATTTTTAGCCCTTAGCATCTGCTCTGTTTTAAGAAAGTGAGTACAGCATCATTAGCTTTGAAGGCAAATATTGATTTTCTTACCTTTATAGAAACCTGAAATTGATTGCTAACCTCAGCCAATTTATGTCAAGGTATGTCATTGAAAATGACATACCTTGAAATGAAAATGCTTAGTTTAGTAATTAGCTAAAATAAAACAGCATTCTCACTTTTTATTGGACTTTATTTGAAATGCTACTATACCTTCAGTTGGTGAGTTTTTATGGTAGTAATCTTTACTCATTACCATTAACAACAACATTGCTCTAAAAGTAGCTCTGTATATCATCAGCTTAAGTCTCCCAGAAATTAATATAGGTCTATGCACGGCCTCCTAGGTAAAACAAGTTAATTTGTGTCACTGTGGCATGTGTAAAATAGTGTATTATTGATACCATTTTTTTATGAATACAGTATAGGGTGTAACCACACAGCACCATTCCCATTCAAATAGCTAACTGTTAAAAAAACAGCAACAATTCTGCAAAATCTGTCAACCAATAGCTGATGGCTGTGATTACAGTTTGATGCCAAACACACGCATCCCAAATACACGCAAGATGCACAAGAATACATACAGAAAACTTTGAGCTTCCCTGTGTGTCAAAACCCACTTCGTTGCCATGATATTTATGCCTTTACACCTTTCCCTGGGGTGAATACCCCTTCACAAAACTTACAGATCTCTTGCAGGATTCATAGCCAATACCACACACTCTGACCACTTTCCCAGGACTCCACTCTTACTTTGCATGGTTGCCCGGCTTTCCGTCAGCGAGTTGAGAGAGGTTTAGCAATGACTTTAGGAAAACTGACAATTTGTGACCCTTGGAATAGATCATAAATAATGTGAGCATTCCTCACTTTCTCCCTTTTCTCTAACTCAAGCCTCAAATGGTGTTATTTGAACCTAGTGGCTATGGGACATATGGACAAGTTCCATATGGCTGTATTTGCCATAATGAATAGGTCTTGTTTACATTGGATTTTTTTTATTCCCTAAACTGCCTTCACTGGTTTCTCTTTAAACTCGTTCTTTACATCCTTTGAGCCGTGGGATCATTCTAAATCTGCAAATGATTCTTAAGCATATTTGTCTCATGCTTTTTGGTTTGGAAGAAGTAGAGGATTCTGAAATATGATTCATAAGAAGATATTACACATGCTTCAATAAAACAGGGTAATAAAAGCATGAAGAATGTTTGGCCCTAGGTGTAGCTCAGGACATGATCCTTTCACATTGTATCACTTAACACAACCCCAATCTGAATGATGTTTCTGAATAAAACCTAAGGGAGGGAAGTACGTTTTGAAAAAGTAGATGAGCAGTAGTAGCAAATGCGGTCTCTACAGTCAAAAAGCATACTGGTTACAGCATTGAACAAGATTCTTTTGTGATGAAACAGCTCAAAATATAACATTTTATTAACAGAAAATAAACAAAAATAAACACAAAATACCAATAAAACCGCTTTTTTTCTCAACCTAAATGACACTGGTCTTATTGCAAATGGATATGACAGCAATTTGCAGTGCCACTAACTGTGTTTACACAGAACCTTATATTCAACTAGTAATCAGTCACAAGATATTTTCAATTGTAAACATGAAAATATAAGGGCATAATAACCATGTAAAAATTGAATTTGATTGTTTTTCTCTGGTTCACAAATATTTTCTCTTATGTTACTTTTCCGGCATATTACATGGTTCACAACAGGTGGAACCACAAAAACTATGTTGTGATTAAATGCTTTACATGTAAACAAACATCAGATTACTTTATTTAGCATCCACGTGAACAGTTAAATTGAGATCTCTAATCAGAATGACCTCAGCTAGTGACTAAAAGAATGTGATATGTTCATCTACAGAAATAATACTAAAAGTCTACATACCTGATTGTAAAACACTTTACACAACCTGGGCTAAGTTCACACATGTTTCAATATCTTCCATTACTTTGGAAGAGATCCATTGAAATTGCAAATATTGTGGAATTGAAAACCTCTATTAAGAATGTGGTAAATACTGTGTGGATTATTAGCTTGAGGAGCCTCTTGTGGCAACCACCTACATAGTGTGGATTTGAGGCCTATCTTTGGATGTCACCCAGGAGACTACATTGTTTCTGTTTCCCTGAGAGTTAATGATATGCTTATGCTATGCAAATTTTCCTCGCAGTTTTTAATTGTAGTGTTTGCAAGAGCCCACCTGATGTTACTCCCCCACTTTACTATAAAAAGCTCAAAATTCAATACAATAAACATGTCTGCTTAAAACTTGAGAGGAAGTGGAACTTTTAAAGGCTTTTTTCCTGGACTGTGGGTTCACTTCATTTTGTGCTTTTGTAATTGCATACATCTAAGTTGTTGTTTTAGTCATGGCTGGGCTACCCCTTTTGTTGCTTAAATACTATAATATGCCGATCTTTTCTTTGTCTTCTGGCCCCCCTGGAATGCATCATCTTCTAAAAGCTACATTATACTGTTATTCTGCAGCTCCAAAGTAAAAGACAGTTAGTGTAAAACCCACTATTCTTAATATTGTCATAGCACATCTTAGTGGCATCTTGGCTCAGTGGCCAGGCTGGATTAATACAATGTGGTTCCAAAGGATGTCCAAAAAACAAACTTGTATTGTGAAAGCTTTCTAAATGTTGTATGAATAGCTTTTTATATTCAGGGATGAATGCAGTGTTCATGATCAGCACTTTTGTGATGATTTGAAATTTAGTATGCATTTTTGTCAATATCCCACTAATTATTACACAACAAAACCTCAAAATGAACATATCCAAGTAAAGTATTAAGATAATTTCACTGCATTATTATGCATTATTGTATTCTATATAATTAAAAATCATTACATCAGAAAATAACCAGCTTCATAATATCAAGTGTAAGTAGCTGTCTCCTTCCTGATCCTTAAGGATACTTCACAGTAAGTGCCTTAAGTAGTTGTACATATTCTGTGTCAGTGGGAAGAAAGGTTAAATTAGTGAATAAAGCTTTTTATATTCAACAAACTTACGTACATTACGTACTTACTTACATTTAAAAGCCACAATTGTGAACATACTAATTAGAATGGACCTTGAAATTCACACTACAGGTAAATGAAAAACTCGTATCGCCATTAGACAGATCATACCCAAAAGTAACATATAATTATAATTAGCAACCAGGGTAACAAAATTCACTGTTACCTCATAATATCTATTAATATTTGTAATTCTATACAATGTAAAACTTACCTGCCTAAAGCCAAAGGTTTGACACACAGAAATCTTTCAAAACAAACTAAATATATTTTAGGAGTGAACAGAATACATCCTGTACAAAAGGCAGGCTTTCTTTAAAAGGCTTGCTAGCTAGCCTTAGGTTATAGTGATTATTTAGCTAGCTAGCAATTAAGCTATTCACTTCAATTCAAATAGACAAAACTTTTGATAAAGCATATAGCAGAGATGGTCTGAAAAGCCATACTTTTGGTCATGTACTTTATGTAACCTGTTCTTTTAGTGACACCAAATGACTGACTTTAGCTAGCTTGCTGGTAATTGTCTAGGTAATGCTAGCTAGCAATTTAGCAATTCAGTTCGGTTAACGTTTATTAAATTTCACGTTTGCATATAGGCACAAAAAGCATTAACGTACTATATATTTAACTTTCCAATTCAACCTAACATTACCTTTGAGTCTCTGTACCTTTTCTTCTGTCACGTTCATTTCTGGCTCGCTGGAGAAGCAAATGCATACAGCTGCTACAACCAATGCACATGTGTAAAACAGTAGTTCTTCATTTAGCCCAGTCATTGTCATCAATGTCGTTTCCAGGACAAATTTTTGAAATTAGGCAATTGCTGTCCAATTTTTTTTAAAGCCAGCCTCTAGCAAGCTTCTGCCTCAATATTAGAATGAGCATAACTCTGAGATGAACTGTACCCTAGACTACTGCACAAATTTCACCCACATTAATGGCAGGCCTATAGGCTTAGGCTACTCCAGAAGTATCGGTGTGCTTATTATGAGTGACCTTCAATATTCTGTTCACTATATTGTTGAGTTCACTGTAGACATAGTTTTTTCACAACTCGGAACCTAGGCTTAATGAATGTGAATTTATGCACCAAGCAAATTTTACAGTTTCTTTGGCAGTCTGTTTGTTATTGTACCCCCCGAAATGTAGTAATATATAGTAATGGTGGCAAGTTGCAGGAAAAGCAGTGTACCAAACCAGCAGTCTGGCAACAAATAATTGATAAGCCACACACACAAAAACAAAGTTTTACCTCCAATACGGGTCACTGTGTTAAGGATGCTGCATTTTTAGCATCCCTGTTCCACAAAACAGTGACACATTTCCAGTTCACTGACCTGTGCAGTACTGGCACACCATAGTTCAGGGTTTGTGGAAATACTGCAACCTTGCTTCTGCTAATCACCATTCTGAAACTGATGTTTTTCTATCACTGTTGTCCTCATTAGTTCCATTCAAGCCCCTTACTTAAGTTTTTCAGTGAAAGCCTATGGTCTGACTACTGTTCGACTGGTAAGAAATAATGCACAAGCTATGCTTGTGACTGGTTTAATTAAAAAAAAAAGTTTTCACTTGTTCCATCTTCAGAATGGATGAATGAAAGGAGAGTGTAACCTGCAAAAAATAATTAAATAAAATACAAGAGCCATCATTTTTTTTCAGCTATGGTTTGCAGGTTCACCATGCCTCTAAAGTTCTGCTCTTGTGGTTGTGCTGTATTTGAATGTCAGTATTTAGTTCATGCTGAGTTTGAAGAGAGGCTGTCAAAAACCTGTCCAAAATTTCTTTTCACACACCGGCAATCCACATAAAAACTACTATACTACATTATTCAGAATATTATAGAAAACTATTGCAACAAAGTTGAGTTCCAGGCTATACATTTTTTTATTTAGATCTATTCAGCCTTAAGTATAGCCAACTTAGTTTGATTTTGTTTCTAATTTTAATAAATGTGACTACATTTATATAAATGTATAAAAATATCTTTCATGTACTGTCATTTCTATGTATGATACCAAATGAACTCTAATCATTCTGTTTGTTTTTGAATACACAGTTAGACTTGGTTTGACTAAGATGCTTTAGTCCTTTGGTAAACGTATAAGCAATGTGTTGTCACCACAAACTGTTTTGCACGTAATATTTTCAATATTTGGTGCTTAGTTTCCTTTAATGGTCGCACAGCCAGAAAACCATTCCCACTCTCTGAACATTGACTAGGCCTAGTCTGTTTTCTTTCATCGTTATGGATGCCAGTGATTTGAAAAAAAAAATCTGTATCCTATAATTACTGTTTCTATGGAGAATCTGTTTGAACGTTATTGTTACAGATATGTAATTTAAGCGGCTATTGTGGCTGGTTTGTAGCATGCCACTGTGGTGCATCATTGTTACCGCAATAACCACAAGAGTCTACAAGAGTTGAATCATTGTGAATTTTGTAAGAATCGTTACAGTTATGTGACCAGTGGTCAATGAGTCATTGTTGACATGGCTGTGAGATGCATGCAAAGTTGTTGTAGGTACAGTAACACACACATACAAAACCAGTCAACCTTCGTGGTGGAAATCTTGAGTCTGCATAGCTTAGCTCAATTTGAATTTTCTAGGCTCAAAACAGATAATTCATTGGTTGATTACACACCATTTGTAACAGCATGCTACTTTGAAATGACCTTCTCTTCAGTCCTCTGAACTGATGTTTTAATGATGCATGAAATGTGCAGATTAGCAGTGTTAGTTTTATTTCAGAGCTCTGTGCCAGCCTCAGAATTGGTCATAGGTGCTTCTATGTCATATTTATGAGACTCAAGCTGTCTATTCAAAGAAAGAGGACCTTTTATACTCTTCACATGGGAACAGGTCAGCAAATGTCAATTCAAGTGTTTCATATTTCATGTCTGAATTGAAATGTCTCACCCATCCATCATACCAGCTCTAACAAAGTGTCATGGAGGAAGTACATTTTCAATATTTCTGTAAGAAAATATAAATTTGGTGGTTCAGTTAAAGTTGTGTCAGACCCATTGTGCGGAATGAATTGTCTAAGGAAATAATTTTCTCCACACCTGACGTCCTAGGGGTGGGGACAAAAGTGAAAATAAATTTCACTCATTTAAGTAAATTAGAAATCCAACAAAGAGAAGCGCCTTCAGGCAATATCAACAATTAGAAGGAAAAAATGAGTTCCGAGTTAAGTCATAAATTACATTTTCCTCAGAATTCAAACGAGGTGAGCTGTAACTTGGAAGTCGTTGTGATCGTACCTTGAATATTTCATTGGGCCAAGAGGGTTCATTGTTATGGTCTCTTGCTCATCAAGAAAAAAAAACATTTACAAATTAACTTTACATGTTATGCTATTGCTGTGTTTTGATTAGACTTTTTAATGAGCTTAAACTAGAGCCCTGAGCAAGAGCTTTGAAAGGGATTTGAAGTCTGTGATCTTTCTTGCGTCCTCCATAGAAAACACTGTACTGGGTTTTTGTCAAAAAGCCCATGGAAGCCGTTCAGGGTTGCCTTACAATGTGTGATCTGTTGGTTTGATCAGTAACAAATGTAGGAGGGAAACAATGATAGGGCTGTGTGTCATCTTGGGGTGAATCATTGTGACTTTAATTTCAGTACATTTGGTGGATGACGGGATGGACATATAACGGAAAACCAGACCACTGTTTGCTTATAAGACAAAATGCTTTTTTACTGATTTGAACTGTTATCACTATTTTTATGTGAATCACACAAACAACTGTAAGATTTCATGTTGGGTAACAGGATTTAAACGTGTCCCTGTAAGAGTGAAAGACATCTCTGCTGCTGGTGCAGTATTGGCACCTGCTTAATGGATGTGTTGTAAATGACTGTCGTTCTCCAGTGTTTGTCAGCATTAACGGCGTTCCTCTCTTGTGAGAGTAATGCCGCAAAACTGCCCGGGTGACAGACTGCAGTGATTTGTCGCATTCCAAACACACAGCGTCATGACACTCCAATAATGGACCTGTGTGTTTTACTCGACAAATGGCACAATGACTGCCTTGATGGAAGAAATTGGCTTCATTTTTATTCAAGCAGGGCTGTCTATATGCAGGCAGAGCAACAGGGCAAGGAAAGGTGCAAGTGTGCCACCATCTACAAAAGATGGATCCATATTGACAATGAATTAATGGAGAGGAATGGAGCACTATTGGAGGGTATGCACCTGAAGCGTCTAACTCCTCTGAACAGCTGCCAATACCTGCTCAATAAGACGCAGAGAGGACATGGGCCTGGAAGTTGAGTTATCGCCCTGAGTTTTAGAACTTCTGTTATAGCCTTAGGGTCCCTGACATCTATTTTTTATTTTTTTTTTAAAAGGACAACCACAATGACACAGTATGATAAAGCAATTTTACACTTGATATTGCCACAGTGTGGTTAGTGTTGTGATAAAAAAGCCATAACAGTTAAATGCATGTACGTAAAGACTAGCAACCAAACCTTTCAACCAAACCTTTTATAAAACTTCCCAAAGAAACACAGCCCTTGCAACCACACCAACAGTACCGGCACAAACAATTATTAACAAGACAATCAAGTGTTTATTTTTTTGAGGAGAACTGCCTAAACAAACCAATTGTGAGCTCTGAAAATAATGTCCATGCGTCTTTAAACCGGCTAATCGTCTTGCAGATGGACTCATAATGTATGGCAGGGTGCTGTGTTGTCCTCATGGTGAGCTTAATCAATGAAATGGAGTGGAAAGTTTGTTGACATCAGCGGATCTCCGTGGTGTGAATCCAATTGCGGGCTAGTCAGAAGGACACACAAGCCGTCCCTGGTGCCACTCCTACAGACATTTTCCCCTGTCAATGTGTCACACATCCTCCTTCACACAAACACCGTTGCTCATGGCAACTGCACAGTCTTTGTAGACTTGGGGCCACATAAAAAAAGCTAAGTTATTTAATTAAATAATCACAGTAATGATTAACAGCCTGTGAAATGAACAAGTAAGAGGGCGAATAGCAGAAAGGAAAGGTGCCTTTCACATGTCTCCCTGCTTTTTGACCAATTTAGATGATGTGTGAGCAGTTTGAACATATGAAAAGGCCAAGTCCGACTTGCAAACATATATACTTTTTGGTGGCTTCATCATAAAATCATTTCTAGCATAGCTGTGTTTTAAGAACAACAACAAAAAATGACAAAGGCCTGTGTCTTTTCAATGTATGTAAAACAAGTGTAGACTGCTGGAATTGTGCCCATTAAAAACCTTATGTAATATGAGATAATACACAAAAGATCAAGGATGTACTTAAACAAATGTAATTAACTCAGAAAAACCCTGTTCATTGAAGGGTAGGTGACCATCAGAAAGTCCATTTTGTAGTTTAGTTTTCTCAAGAGCACATTTTATTCTGGACAAGCCCAATGTATACAATACACACATGCAATATTGCTGTTTTATATTCTCAGCACTGACTGTTAAGGGGCTGCTTGTGTCAGATTGATACAGGGGTTGACAAATAGCCAGAGCCTGTCTTAAATATTAGCTGATGTTTAGCCTAAGGTTGGATTCACTCTTGAGCCAACTGTTGCAAGAATTAAGATATTTTAGTACGTTTAATTCTTATTAATAAAAAAGTAGGCTATAATGTCTTGGTTGTGCCTCGACAGTCAAACTCACTTTTTCACTCCTGATACCAGTATCCAATTCAAATCCTACACTAATATCAATACCAGTATATTTGACTCACATAGGTTTGTTAATTAAGTCATTATATATTAGGGCTGAATGATTTTGGAAAATCTAATTGCGATTTTTATTTATTTTTTTAACCAATATTGCAATTGCAATTTAATATGCGATTAATTTTAAAGCTCTTTGCCTCCTGTATTATTCAAAATGGACAAGCTGTAAATCAGTGTATAGTATGACCAAAACAATATTAGATGGATTAAACACTCATCTTTCTTGTGAGTCAGGCCTGTGTTATGATGAAATTAGGTGATGCATGAATTATTATCACGAGCAATGGTGAAGAAGAAGTATCAAATTATAACATGAGAAAGATAATTTGATAGTCAAGTCACGGCATTAAATAATATATAATATCAGGTAGGCCTACCTACAGATCACACAGTGAAAACACAGTGTGTTATACAGTAAGAGCTCAATCCAAAACCCACAGTTCAACCAGCAATTAACGAGTCCTTATCTCAATTCAAATCTCCATCTTTCTATATCCCAGTAACCAAAATAAACAACTCAGTTTTGAGGTTCAGTTCAAAAGTTGGCCAACGAAAATAAAACCAAGTGATGCCTCTCTGTTTAATAGACAAGCTTAGTAATTCTCCGACAACACCGAAGTTCCCCACAGCCTCCGATGCTGGTGAGCAGCGCCCTGACATCGTTCACTTAAAAGAGTTGGCTCATAGAGCCGACTCGTTTGTGGCCAACACCTCACTATTTGACCAACACAACACTATTCCTCTTGAATAGCACTCTGCTTTAATTTTATAAGTTTCATGATACTTCTGCAAAAGTTTCCTGAGAAGCTTGTAATGCTCATTCTACCATGCAAATGTTGGCTATAGTAGAATGGCTTTATTATAAGTATCTCTCTTTTCAACCACTTAAACAAAGTGTGTCTAAGTTCATACAAATATTGACATGATGTTTCACGGGGGAATTTGTCGGTTGTTGGGAGGTGCCGGAAGTGCCTCTGCTGTCCAAGTTGACATGTATGGTGTTTTATGGAGGGCTGAGCCAAACTATTAAAGGCAACATTTAATTGAATTCCTTTAAAAATCTGCACCACTTTCTATGTTGTCAGCTTAAACTATTGAACAGACTATATTCCTCTCTTCTCCTACTATGTCTTGTAAACAAACTAAATCCACAGAAATGAGGTTTTTAGAACTGCAGTGAAGCTCAGACTCCCCCTGGCCAGTACTTTATATTTGACAACTCAAGCATTCAGTCACAAGTGTACTTTGTGTACTGACATTGTAGGAGCAAACATATTGGCCGGCTGGATGTATGGGCTCGGAAGCCAGATGCTTTGCAAGCACCCAGAACATTGTGCTTATGTGCCCTCTGCGGAAGCAAGATAGCGAAAGTGTGAAGAAAAAAGGGACAGGAGAGTAAGACAGAGGAAAAAGAGTGAATTAAATGAGGTCGAGGAGCAACATATGAACTGCAGCTGAGGAATAAAAGGTGGATCAGTCTAGAGAACAAAAGTCAAGTTAACAAGGTGGGAGAAGAGAAAAATGATAAAAACCGAAGACCAATAGAGCACATTATCAGCTACTTAAAAATCCATATGGCTACTGAAAGGCAAAAGTTCTCTTGTGCAACTCTACAGTAAGTTACTATGGAAATAGTAACTAGTAAATATATTGCAAACAGTTTAAACAAATAAAGTGCTTTTTACCTGCAGTATTCACTTTACACAGTAGCAATAAACTATTTCTTTTAAATCTCAGCTTAAACATTAATTTGAATTAAATTGAATATAAAACCAAAGCTATTTACCACTGCAAGGGAATTACCTTTTAACTAGCTTGTTAGTTAGCGTCCAGCACTACGACTACAACATCGTAACGGGCACATTCTGAGCAACAGTTTACATAAATGAATGTGTTTTCTTGTTTTGTTTTTTTTCTGAGCAGGTATCAGCAGAAACATTTTTCTTTTATCAGGGAGCAGCATAAACAGTCAGTGTTTCTGTGTTCAGAACCAAGTGTCCCTGTTAGAGTGAGGTCAAGTGCTAGCCTCACGCACACGCCCGCCTGCTGCCGAAGTTGAATTGTCTTTTTGTACGTGACGCAGAGCACAAATCATTGGAAGAGAGACTCATCCTCGCTGTTTGTGAGTTTCCAGAATCTATTACTGTCTAGGCTACTAAAAAGGACATCAACAGCATGGAATTTGCATGGCAGAGCATCCCCCCAAAATTAGATGAAGGCCTATCAGGTAAACTACAGCTCTGTGGCGCACAGAAGCCATTGCCATGGTTACTATCCATAGAGCGCCTGCCGTTTACTTGCAGAGCGCTTGTCTCCCTTTCTGATCACCGGAGCAGAGAGCAACCCCACAGGGCCAAGAACGTTCCTAAGATCGACATCTTCCCCAGTACTAATCAGCATGCAGCGTGTAGCTATCCACTTCGCTGTGACATTTCATCGCTTGTCTTGCTTTTGTTTATCTACTTCTCCCACACACTGCATCAACGTAGTCTACAGAAGCCTCCCTCCGCTGCTTGTTTGGGTGGGTGATTTGCAGGCTGATCAACATTCCCTCCTGTGACCCATGGTTTGACTGTACGTGTATTCAGAGCCAGTGAGCAACGGACTCTCAAAATAATAGCCTAATAATAAAAACTGCGGTAACGTGCAATAAAATAATTGACAGTGTTAATTAATTAATGCGTTAACACGATAACGAATGAAAGCCTGAATACATTGAATGGAAGTCTGAATATACTGAACAAAGTCTGAGTACTTCTGGGCAAATGGGAACTTTGACTCCGGATGATTTAACTTGAATGTATGGGACACCGCTAGCAAATGGATATGACTACAGTATATTTCTTTTTAGACTAATTTGAAAAGAGTGTATTTTGTAGTTGTCACAGATTAGAAACCCCCAGAATCACTGCTGTTTCTGTACAGTCAGATTTTGCTGCCTTATTTCCTGCCACCACGGCAAGCTTTGCTTCAAAAGTCAATCAAATTTATTTTCAGATTTTTTTTTTTATTACTCCTACTTTTTAAATACTCCACATATATACTGTGAGATGCAACATATACAATGAGTTTTCTGCGTAGTTGTGAAAAAGTAGCTCAATTTACATTTCACTTGTTCACTTCCATAAAGAAAGCACATCAGCTGAGTGTTGGCTTATTCGCCTTCACCCACCCACTCCAGATCACTCTGGTGTTCCAAAGTGCTGCTGCTGTAGTCGAAGCTGGAAACTGCAAGTGAAGATGTGATAAAGATAGGACGCAGTGGGCTTGTACATCAGCTATCTTGCTGTCAGTTCTTTGGTTGAGCATTTTATGAAATAGCCAACATACCGATTTAGTAAATTATTCAGTGGGTGGCGGGCAGATGTTCTCTAGTTGCCATTTCCTTCTTTTTTTGTTCTTTTAGGTAACTATACAATGCTAGACTTTTTCGTCATGACCTATTCAGCTATACTGTTTTGAAAGAATTATTCCCCTGTTCTACTATATAGCGGACTGACAGCAATTTGACTAATAATAATAATAATAATAATAATAATAGAACAAGCAGCCGACAATGGTTGGTAGTCTAAAAGCAAGCTCTGAGTCAAGTTGGAGCGCTTGCAGGGCTCTCCATCTCGCAAACACACAGAGACAGACTCCCATCCTGTTTTTTAACATGGTCATGAGATGTGACATATGTGCCAGGCCATCACATTGTTGATGCTGGAAAAATATACATGTATAATGCAAAAGACTGCCATTAGGGCTTACCTCCTGCCTAGAGACATAAAACTTCCATTTGAGCTGTCATAGGTCTTATAGGCTAATGGGAGTAATACGAAAGAAGTGTAGGAGTGCTGTTTCTGTACTGTATCACTTTTATTTTTTATGTCTTTTAGGCCACCTAGCTCTCAAGTAAACACAGATACGGAGCTCTCTTATCTGTCAAGACAAATAATGGGTTAACGGTATAAAATGTTTGGAAATTTGCTAATGCATAATCACATAATTGGTAAAGCAGATGCTGAAAACAAATAGGTGGAGCTTATTAAAAGTAATAGATGATTTGTAAGTTGTCTATGTATTAGCTCAAGCCATTGAGCCATTAAGCCATTGAACATGAACCTTTAAAAACATTTTAAACCCTTTTTTTCAAATGAGCAATTAGGCAGAAGTCCAATTAAGGGTGTGAATTGGTACTAAGTCAGTTATGTGATGATGACAACATGAGAGCTTTCTGTTTATGACTGCATGAAATATGTAATATTACAAAAGAAAACTGTTGCCTTAATGGCCTACTTGATTGTTAAGGTCCGTAATCTACTCATCCATGTAAAGTAGCGGTTTTATACAGGCAGAATATTAAGTATAAGTATAATAAGATTTAATTTTTTACAGCAAACCCTGAACTAACCCAGTTTACTGGGATATACCATTATTAGTAGTAATAGTACTTCATCGTTAGTTAGTAATAGTCTATCAGCGTAGTACTGAAAAAAAGTATTTTGGACATAAATCTGATAATAAATGACTTGGTGTGCAGACAATTAGACTTGTCTCCCCTTACTTGCCCAAAGACACAGATATTAATTTCACATTTCAGAGGGCATCGACAATGTCTCCAAGCAAGTCAGTCCACCTTAACAAGCTTTGAGATAGGAAGACAGTGCAGCATCTGATGTTCTTCAGTGCCTTAAATGAGATTTTTTTTGCGTAATGGTTTATTGATAAACTATTCTCATCATTCTGTCTTACTCTTAATTCACTTGACAAACATTTTGAAGGCGTCTTGTTTTCCAAGCTGGCATTGAATCAAGTTCTCTGACCCTCTCAGCAAAGATTTAACATCATGAGCTTCATGTTGCCTATTATCTATGTAATAAATTATATTTAGTGTACAATATATAAAATATATAACCATAAAAACTACTATAAAAATATAAAAATACTATTCATTCACACACTTGGGTCCCATTCCTAAAGATAGTCCAACACTATCCAGTCTTTACCTAGGCAGTCAAATCTCATGTACTTACACTGAAATCCTAATGATTCACCGACTGATTATTCTTCATTAGGCTCTCACACCTGGCTGGAGCCTGTCTCATCATCTTCTTTTTTTCTTTTAATGGCAATTCACATGATTAATTGAATCTATTTTTGTTTTACATCACGGGTGACATGGTATGGCCGCTTATCAGTTTCCCGTCATTAGGTGGTGGGGCTTCAGTCGACATGACTTATCGGGATAATATATGGCCTCCGGCTTTAAGGTTCAGAATCCTTACCCACAGGTAATATTTCTTCATTTCTGCAGCCACGGTCGGTACGTCAGTCTGCCGGGTCTCCCCTCTTAACTGTGACGCTATCCCACTGGGCCACAAGGCTGCTAAAGACCTCGTCAGTAGGTTTTTGACTGTATGAATTAGTTATATTCACAGATATCATTTAAAAGTTTGACTTAGATAAAATATATTTCTGTGTGAAAATATAGGGTTGTGTGAAAATATAGGGTACAAGGGTTTAAAAAAAGACCATTTAAAAGCATCATATACAGATGTCAACATTAAGATGGTGTCTGTGTTAGAACATAAGTTTTTGGACCTTTCAATCAGTCTGAGAGTGACAGTAGTAGAGTGATGTACAGTGTACATTACTGTATCCTTTTTGTTTGCGTTTGAATCATTCAGAATCAGCTTTATTGCCAAGTAGGTTTATACATACAAGGAATTTGCTTGGTTGACTTAATAATATTAACAATAAACATTATAAATATATAATTGACAAGATGAACTTGCTTGTGGCTTTAAAAGGACTTAACAGTAACAGTTTTGACATTCATTTCCCGTTGGCAACTGGCTAAACTTTTCTCGATATTGTAAAAAGGACTTAGGCATCCTGTCTTTAGGTGGAGACACTTTAGCTGCTTTTTAAAATTTTTTTATACCTGTAATGAAAGAACCTGACAACTGGATTAGACGCTTGCTTTATTCTCCCTCTGATGGCATAGAAGTTGTCCCCCCAGCAGCTCAAAGACCTCATGAAAAGCCTTTGTTCAAGCCAAGATACAAACTGACTGTGAGATTAGCCAGACATGACATGCCAGAGAAGGTGGGGAAGCTGGTGATAATGCCATCGGCAGCAATCTGGGTCAGCTCAGTGCCAAGATAGAGGTTGGCAGGTTTGGCATCCCTTACATTATGCACAGAGATACCAGGTAGCCGTGGGACATGTGATGTGCGAGCAATGTCCCTTCTTCAGTGTTAAAATTTGCACTTGCGAAGACCGTCTAAGGTAATGCAACATAACAAAGTAATTCACGGCATACGGCAGCCTCATGTTGGCATTGCATGTTGGTATCATACAATCACTTGCCACTTTATTAGGTACACCTTGCTGATACCGGGTTGGACCCCCCTTTACCCTCACAACTGTTTAATTTGTCTTGGCATATTCTCAACAAGGTGTTGGAAACATCCCTCATAGACTTTGGTCCATGGTGACATGTTAGCATCACGCAGTTGCTGCAGATTTGTCGGCTGCACATCCATGATGCGAATCTCCCGTTCCATCACAACCCAAAAGTGCTCTGTTGGATTGAGATCTGGTGACTGTGGAGACCATTGGAGTACAGTGAACTCATTGTCATGTTCAAGAAACCAGTTTAAAATGATTTGAGCTTTATAACATACTGCATAATCCCGCTGGAAATAGCCATCAGAGGATGCCTGTGGTTATTAAGGGATGGACATGGTCAACAACAATACTCAGGTTAAACGATGCACAATTGGTTCTAAGGGGCCCAAAGTGTACCAAGAAAATATCCCCCACACCATTACACCACCATCAACCTGAACCGCTGATACAAGGCAGAATGGATGGAGCTTTAATGGTGTTTACGCCAAATTCTGACCCTACCATATGAATGTCGCAGCTGAAATCAAGACTCATCAGACGAGGCAATGTTTTTCCAATCTTCTATTGTCTAATTTTGGCAAGTCTTCGTGAATTGTAGCAGTTTCCTATTCTTAGCTGACAGGAGTGGCTGGAGTGTGGTTTTCTGCTGCTGTAGCCCATCTGCTTCAAGGTTCAACATATTGAGATGGTATTCTGCATAGCTTGTAACGAGTGGTTATTTGAGTTACTGTTGCCTTTGTGTCATCTTGATCCAGTCTGCCCATTCCTCCTCCACACAACTGCTGCTCACTGGATATTTTTTCTTTTTCGGACCAATCTCTGTAAACCCTAGAGATGGTTGTGCATGAAAATCCCAGTAGATCAGAAGTTTCTGAAATACTCAAACCAGCCCGTCTGGCACAAAAAACCATGCCACGTTCAGAATTACTTAAATACTCTTTCTTTACCATTCTGATGCTTGGTTTGAACTTCAGCAAGTTGTCTTGACCACATCTACCATCTGCCTAAATGCATTGAGTTGCTGCAATGTGATTGGCTGATTAGCTATTTGTGTTAACAAACAATTGAAGAGGTGTACCTAATAAAGTGGCCGGTGAGTGTAAGTCAGAGGTAGTAATTAGTTAAAAGCAATAGGTAATTTCCTGCCATCCCACCTGTTTTTAATTTGGTTTTGTCTTGTGTGTGCGTTTGTGTAGAGAGATGCAGCCTGTGATGAAGCATCTTATGTTTGCTGTAAACCGTATTGAAAACTGCTACTGAGTCTCCTAGCCTCACACCTCTTCATGTACAAAATCTGCAAGAGCTATCAAGCTGTAAATGCCATTTATTTTCCTAGAAACCCTCCAAACAAAATCCAAACAAAATCGCAACATGTCACAGTTTGAAACCTCTTGTCACGTTACAGGTGAAATTACAGTGTGTGCGCGCATCTCACACTTGTCAGCTCACATAATGCACAGAGGTTGAGAGCTTTCACATGACCGTTGTTACCATGCAAGGTGTGTTTACCAGACCGCAGTTAATTCAAATGGATGGTGCCCTGCATGGCAAAGCTCAAGTGAGCAGGACTTCATTTTGTAAGCCATTTGACCACATCACTCACCATTATTCTCTACATATCCTGCATGTGTAGTCATGTGACAAGTACCTTTCAGACATCTCGCTGTGACATAAATACAGGTATTAGTGGTGAGATGTTCATGATGACGGTACAAGTAGCATTTTATTTTCTATTCGTTGACAAGTTTTCTGTCCGTCCATTTCAGGTTTTAGGAGCCTTCTGCAGTTGTATGTTTTTTTTTTTTTTACTGTTTAAGATTGCGGTTTCAAATGCTGGAGGGCACAAGTGAAATCATGACGATAATAGTAATAATAATCCAAAAGCTATGAAATACACAGGAAGCAGGGGAAATGTTAATATTTGGAGAAAATACTCCATTGGTGTTTTTGATCACCCCCCCACACACACACACACACACACCACCACCACCCGTTTCTGCCTACAAGTCATGAATGCCTTCATTCACATTATACATTTTTTGGTTCCCTGTTAGTCAGTAACCCATGAACATTTTAAGGTCTGTGATTCTGCCCTTTTTTCCTTCATTCACAGCTTCAAAATGTTTGTTAGCTTATTGTTATCAGATCACATCAAGTTTATATGTAAAGCACATTTAAAAACAACCAGAGTTCACCAAAGCACTGTAAATAAAATAACATAAAATAAGATAACATGGTAACCGGCATAACAATGTTACTCCATACACAGATAAGTAAAAGAACAGATGAATACAAGTGAAGCATGAAGCCTTAAGAACAGTCAAACTTCTGAGAAGGCACATGGATCTTAAGTTAAACCTTAAGGACACTCAAAAGGCCTGAGAAAACATGTTGGTCTTAAGTTTAGTCCTAAAGGTGTTAAAAGGGGGAAAACTTTATAAAAAATGGTAAGCTGTTCCATTACTTTGGGGCGGCTACTGCAAACCCACGATGATTGCCCTTACTCCCATAGCCTCGACTGAGGGACAGCCAGGAACAGCTGGTGTGAGGATCTGAGAGATCGGGGGTTGGAAAAGGAGCAGAGGAGCTCAGAGATGTACTGGGGCGCCAGGCCAAGGATGGCTTTAATAACAAATAACAGAACCTTAAAAGTAAGTCCTTATGACCGGTAACTAATGCAGGAATGCCAGTACAGGTGTGATGCTGTCTCTCTTCCTGGCTAGTAGTCTCGCAACTGCATTCAGCACCAGCTGCAAGCAAGGCAAGGATGACTGGCTAATTCCCAAATAAAGACCATTGCAATAATCCAGCCGAGAGGAAATTAGGGCATTAGTGATAGTCTTCAGGTCATTAAGAGAGAGGAGCGATTTGAGTTTGGCAATATTTCTTAGCAGGAAAAAGCAACCTTTCACATCCGTGTTTATCTGTCAAATTGTCAAATTTTAAAGCTGCATCAAAGATGGCCCCAAGATTTCTGGCCTGGGCTTGAAGGTTAGGTTATCTACTTGTTACTAGTTAAAGGGTGAAATCATTTATAATGTTTTGTGCTTTCCAAGTAGAGCACACTATCTGTCCCATGTAAAATTTTAGCCACAAACAAGATACAAGCTTCAGGGTCAGTATTTAAGTGCGGGCAGAAAAATCACACAGACCATACATTATGCATTAAGATCTTACAGGCTCCTTGGAGTGAAAAAAACAAAAGTAGAATTTAGTTCACAGCATTGCATTTCTGCAGAAGCCAGATCTGCTTTTCTCTAGGTGTAGAGTGAGTTAGGTAGTTGGTTGCTTAATGAGACAGATGGACAACACAGATTGCTGACATTAGCCGGCTCTTGATCTAGATCATGATTCCTCATCAAGCTAATCATTTATCAGAATAGTCCATCTTGTTTTTTTTGGAGGGGGAAGAGGACAAGCTGTGCAGCCCTGGCTGCTTCAACACTTGACCGCATGGAAAAAAGGCGTCCTGGAGTGTGTTGAAATGACAAAACATTAGGGGTCTTATGCTGCGTTGACTGAACTCATCCCCAAGAAATGTGGCTTCCTGTGAAATGTGTTCCAAATTTGTGGTCATACCTTTTTCTATGAACAAGTGCGCGGATGCACTTGTGTTTAGCTTTTATTGCAGTTATGTTTTTTATTAGGATCCATTTAATAAAAAATAACCTCAGAAAACACTCTTCTCCGAAAAGTATGCTTAAAATACCAATGTCAATGCCTAAAACAAACAAACAAAAACAATGTTGGACAAATAGTGTAAAATAGGTACAGTATGCTCGTGATTTTGAATTTACCATTCCCTAAGCCCCACCTTCTTCTTATAGGCTTTTCTGTTTTTTTGTTTTTTTTAATGAATTAACAACTGTTGCTAACATATTTTATTGTAGTAAGTTGTCTAATTACTATCAGTGCTAGGAGTTGGAAGGAGTTGGAAACTCAGTGCCCTTCTGACTCTCTTTGTAAGAACCCTGTAAAAGGTTCTTAAACATGCACTGATAGCAACATACAGTCAGGGGCTTAAGGTGTCCGCACCGGGCACCAGTCCAAGATGGTCAAAGTGGGCCTTACCATCACAATCAGAGTCACACAATGTAATGTCAGTAGCGAGTTAAAGAAGTGAAAGCAAGTAGCTTTACAACCACCATTAACAGCAAAATGCACTGCACAGGTGACATACCTAAATTAAACGAAAACAGACAGCCATGCTATAGAAGATGTATCATAATAGCAAGGGTAAGACAGCGATGGATTAGCCTACCTACCCAAACCAAATTAGCATTGGAGCACCATAAGAGATTAAAACATAACTGAAATAGCACACCTTCACACATAGGAAAACATGGTCCTATTAGTGACAGCCCACAATGATACAAATTCACACATGACAATGACCATAACCAGGGGCACGCTTGGACATTAGAGGTGGGAGAATTAATCGATTCTTAGATGCATCGCGATGCTGATGTGGAAGATTATAAATCGATTAATAAATGTCTAAAAATCGATTAGTAAAAGTTAATTGATAACTTAATGTTTACGGAACGCAAAAGGCGGAACTCGCAGAAGTGACCGTGCCTGGACCGTCTGTGGAGCGCACACAACAGAGAGACCAGTGTCCCCCTGTATTTGACACACCACGGCTGCAGAATAAATTAACCATCCTATTAAAATGTCACACAATCATTAATATCAATGCGCAAGTGATGATTTTAACTCGCACACTGTGAGCATGGTGACACTTGACGTTCGCCAGCTCTCTGCGTATCCTGTGTGTGAGGCTGAGCAAGTGAGAGAGAGCGAGTGGCATAACGTGATGGTGAAAGTTAGGGAGGAAAATATTGGCAGTAAGTTTCAGTCTGGTACTAAACGTGCAGCGTAAGTCGCTGTGTGTCCGTTAATAAAAGTCTGTAGTTTCCCCAACGGCTGGAAGAGTGAAGGCTGTTAGCGCTAGCTAACATCTCCCCTGTACAAGGGCTCACTCTGTCCCCCACACATGACTTTTTTTTGTTCTGTAACTGTAACTATGTGTAAAGCATCCTTGGGTCCCGTGAAATGTGCTAAAATATTTATTTATTTATTTATGTTAAATAAACTAGTAACAAAGTAATATTATCAGCTGTATGTGATTACTAACTAATCTACTAGTCAAGGGTTGAGAACATCAGTACAAGCTTAGACTAAACTGGTGTACAGGTCTGTGCAGTACACATACTGCAGGCTATATCCAAATAATTAACTTTATTTGTCTGTTTTCAGAGGAGACTGGATGTTGAAGAAATGGACCATAGAGCTGAGGTCAATAAAGTAAATTAGGGATGCAAACCAGTCCTTTTAAGCTAATTACGAGATGTTTCTTTACAACATACGTACAAGGAAGAAGCAGAAGCAGCAGTCTGGTTTGTTAGAAGTAAGAAGAGAAGAGAAATTTGGACAAATGGAGGACCACACGCATTATTTAGCACAAGAGCTGACACAGCATGTCGGCCACCATAGCTTTTCCTACGCACTTGCAAAGGGAGAGGTGAGCTGTGAGTGAGTCGTTGGTTGTAATCCTCACCACTTGATGCCACTTAAACTTGTACACTGAACCTTTAAAGGAAACAACCACATTAACAACAAAAAGGGATGTTGATTGGTTGCCTATGAGTGGCAGTTCATTTCACATGTATTAAAATTATACACATACGAGTGGCCTGTTACGGGCCCTGTAACTGCACCACCTGCATACATGATAGTTACGCTGCTCCATACAGTACATCTCACTACATAAAGCTGCTAACATGGTGTTATACTGAGCTCTGATAGGGAAGCATCTCTCATTTCTTTATACTTTTGCTTATTTGGTTTTGGCTTTGAAAAGGCTGCCGTGTTACACTTACTATACAATGATGAGACAATCTGTGTTTAGTGAAGGACCGATTAAGTGATTTAAAAAAAGAATAACTAAACCACATGCAAAAACGGATTCCAAGTACTCTATATAAAAAGACATTGAAACTATCAACTTTGCCAGTTTTTGTTCACATTCATGGCTTAAACACATTATAATTGCTTTTGTTCATTTTTCAACTTTCTGTAGCATACTTTTAGGAACATTTGTTCCCGTCGTCTCCCTGGACTAAGAAAAGCTGTTCCAGTTGTTCTTCTACGGAAAAAGCAATGTGGTACAGTCAGTCAAAGCAAATTGTGTCACGCATGAAATTTCACAATGTAAAGAGAATTTTTTTGTCGAATGAACTACTTCTAGAAATTATAGACTGCACATGTATAAAAAGCCCACTATCACTAAAAACAAGATTGTGATGGCAGTATTCAACATTTTGTATTAATAAGGAACACTAAGTTATCAGAGTGGTTTGAAGGGGCCACGTTGTCTGGATACTCACATGGCATCTTGTAGAGTACACATCTGATCCATTTACTGCATTTACTGAATCTGAGCTGAATCAGAGCACATCTTCATATTTCTTGCAATACACCATCAGGCCTGACATATTGGCCCGCTCTGTGCCACCCATCTGTTCACAGCTGGGCATAGTGGCAGCAGCCAGCGCAGGCCATAGTCTGTGCCACAGGGGTAAGGGCTGGAAAGGAGGGGGACTGCTTTAATGAGAGGCATCCACACAGCCTCCCCATGTACGGAAATATAACAGAAAGCAGACCAGTGTTTCACCTCTGAGTTTCCTATCTCTTTTCATGACCTAGTGGGAGATGAATGGCTTCATTTTCTTTTGCCCTCGGTTAAAGTGGCATGTTGTCCACTCATTGCCCTCCTCACCAACTGATGTTGGAAGAATAAGGAGTTACATGCTGGTCACATGCCACGGAAAGAAAGAGATAGCTTTTTATATGTCAACAGAAAGACACATGAGCAAAGGAGGCAACATAAAGGCTTGCAGGCAAATTGGATTTGAGTAATGACTCACCCTGTCACAGCAGACAGGGACGTGAAATGAGCACCCGGACCTTACCAGACTGTGGCAAACTAAAGCAGAACAGAGTAGTCAAAACAAAGCTGGGTTATTTAGTTTGGTTTTTGTCTGAGTTTCTGGAGCCCCATGCTTATGGGTAAAAGTCGCTTTAGTGCTGTGTCACACGCAGTGATTTATTAGTCACTCAAATGATGCAATACTTCCCTGGCTACATTAACATCTAAAGCGAATACATTGTGAGGTAATGTGGACAAAATTGGTGCCAGTCCTCCACAATGTCAGTATTTATTTGTTCTTGTGGTTTTCGTTCTTAAATGATCACCAGTATAAATATCATATAGATATCATGCTGAATAGACTGACTTGTATATCAAAGGATAACATAACCAATAATTAACTAAGGCAAGCCACAGCTCACTACTTTAGTTTGTCTTGCTTAAGTTACTGTACAGTATATGGAAGGGTGCATCTGACTGACTTTTTTTGGGTGGTGTTGTTACATAGATTAAAGCCCAAATGATATGGGATTTTTAAGACTGGTACCGATTTAGATTTTTGATCATTTTAAAATCTGATACTCCTATATATCTGCCTTTTATGTTATGTGTTTCAGAAACACATAACATAAACAAAGATAGTTATTTAGTTATAAATAGTACTTAAAAAGTAAAAAGTACAGCTAGTTACGTCAGCTGATTGCTGTGTTTTGTGGTGGATTTGTGGCAGAGGTATGTTGCCATTAGAGAAGTTGCACATTACCCTCTGGTGGACAAACCATGCAACGACAACACTCATAACATGATTTTTAAATTGTCATTTATCGGCTGTTATAAACACCGATACTGATTCATCTGCAATTAGCTTATATTGGCCAGTAATACTGGCACGCTGGTTTATCAGTCAGGCTGTTACATACGGTAGATTATGCACTTAATGACAAACTAAATCCTGACATGCACTGAATGTCAGTGTCTGATGCTAAAGATATTGGGTGTAACTGAAAGAGTAAGTGTTACAGTGTGCAGTTTATAATGATTCCTAACACTGTACCAATGGGAGTGTTCAGTAGACATCGTATCCTTTGTATATATCCAAGTATCATCTCATTTGCATGATCTCATGTTGTTCACTCCAATCAAGGACCCTAACCGACCCCGAACCCCGACCTCTTATGCTCAAGTAGGGCTGGCTGAGAGCTGATAAAGTGGTGGCCATTTTTATGTAACAGAGAAAATGGGGAACCTCCTCAGATGCTATCATGGCCTGGGTTATAAAGTGCACTGGCACTCCAGAGGAAAAGACAAAGATTAATTTTCACATTGAGGGTGGTGTAACTCAGCTAGTTATATAAATAACTGCAATTCAGACATGAACTGGATTACTGTTTTGGGCATTTAGAGACAAAGTATTAGCATTATCAGTAACTTCTATTAGACACTGTTTATAATTTCTTAAAATATAGTTATATAGGCTATTTAACTAATTACCTTTAAAAAAAAATAAATCTGTTCAATGTGGTGGGGAGTCACATTTGGGCTGGACAGATCCCTTAAACTTGCCAGCTTTCACCAGTCATAATCACCTCGCACCACACAAAAGAGAATAAATGGCAAAAGCTTCTCACTCTATTTCTCTTATTTTGTGTGTAGCGAGAAGGCTTCTAATCCAATTATGGTCACACTGTGTTCAAAGAATCTTGCCTGAAATCAGCCTTTGTTGTTTCATCCTTATGGGAGCTGCATTTACTCAATCAATGTTAGTACCAAATTTCCAATTAAAATTACCAAACACTTGGCTGGAGGAATCGTTTTGTTAGATTGCACCGTAGCGTGGTTGCAGATGATAGACCGTATGGGTTGCCTGCCTTTGAGGGATGGTGCACGCTTTGACATAATCAATCTAGCAATGGCGCCAACAGTGGAAAACACCGGTGTTGTGTTGGTGAGCAGACAGTTCAAAGAGACTTTTTTTTTCTCCACCCATGGCTAAATGTTTTGCCAAATTTCTGATCCTGCTGAATGAAAGGCAGTCAGATTGGATCACAAGGTTGAACACAACCTCTGTAGTGGAGTTAATTAACAATTCCAGGAAATGTTTGTCAGAGAATTGTTAGTGTCATGCCACAGCAATTCACAGCCTTTATATTTTTACCTTTTTATAATGCTAAAAGGTTGGTATTTTCAATAACACTCTGTATGTATTTATAACTAAAACGGAGTATGGCTTCAGTAAAGCGGGAGTTAGGGGCTAGATGAAAGTAGCATTAACTGCTTATGCTAGTGATACTCTCTGGCTCTTGTATTGGTTTTTCCACAATGTATCGATAAATCTTTACACTCCTCCTGCTCAGTTGTGAAAGTCAGCCTCCTAAGGTTTTTAGGTAGTCACAGACAGTATGTACATATAGACACAACACTATGACTTTGAGGCACTGATTTAATCCAAGCAGGAGGATTTCTTAGAGAGTAAATTTTGAATTTAAATATGCCCTCTGAGGCAACCACAGGTGTCAAACAATTAAAAATGACATTTTGACTACCACAGGGAGAAAGGTTTTGTGATTACGGTTTTCAAAATGGATAGATATGTTTAATATGATGAATTAAAATTAAGGGAAGGCACAATACAGTACATTTTACTCTCAGCAAAGTAAAGAAAGATTTGTTAGGCTTTTAGACATCCATATTTTCTTTCTGGAAGGGATGTGTAATTACATGTTTTTGGCTCTAAGTGGAATTACTGTGGGGCGTCTTCAGCACTTGACTAAAATAATTAAGTGCAAAAACAAAAAAAAATGGTATTCCTGACCTGTCCATTGGACATTAGTGTTTTTCAAATACAGCTGCCATTAGTGGCGAGGTAAATCTGGGTAAGATGTTTAATTGTCCAGTATATTAACAAAGCCTGTTGGGATGCCATATGCTACCTTTTCTTTGGTGCCAAATAGAGAAAGATGAGACATTTCCCTTTGTAGGACATTGCTTTGTCTGTCTCAATCTTTCCTCTGTGCTTGTGTTTTATCTTCCCTGTCTCTGCTTACAGTGTGCTCGCAGAAGAAAACGTCTGTGTTCAACTCATCGCTGGGGAAGAAGTTTGACTCGAGGGAAAAAAGTACATCACGAGATTGTCTGTTCATATTTCACTTTGAGGTATAGTTGAGAGAAAAGGCACTATCTAGTGAAACAAGAAGTTGTATTCTTGTTTCACTAGATAATGAAACAAGAAGACAATTTCTCTCACTATTATGACTAAAAGTTAATGAAGACAACACACTTACCGTACATACAATACATGCACAGTTGTCACATAGCTTTACATTTTCTTTATAAAATCCAGAGGATGGGATGCTCTTCTGTTGCAGCCTGATTTAGACAGCTAAAGATAATTGTATTTTAACATAAGAACCCAGCATAATGCAGTGTTTCCGTTATATGCATTCAGGAGCGGCGGTGCGCCCCTGCTGAATCACGACCACCGCTACTAAAATTTCCCACGATCGTTAAGCTATGCGGTACGAATATTTTCACTCGCACACTGTGCGAGCACAGCAACACTCAATGCTCGGCTCGCTTCCTCTCCCCGTTCTATGCAGAAAAAATGTGACAGATGGTGTTATAAGAGCACCGTAACTCTGAATCAGGAGGTGCGTAGTGAGTGTTTGATTGTCCGAGTGGCAGAAAGTGACAGTGAACGTGAGCGTAGGAAAATATTGTGGCAGTAAATGTACGATGTCTGTTACAGTGTTTTAGCTTCTCAAGACCAAGAAAAGTCTGTTGTTTCCCACCTGCTGAAAAAGTGAAGCCTGCTAAGTTAGCTAACATCTCCCCTCCCCTTCAGACTGCGCAGCTGAGGAGGAAAGCTTTTACAGCAGCTACATAGCTGCTATGAAACATTAGCTCAATTTATAGAAAGTAACTGGAAGGTGTATTTTATCACTCCCTACTTGTCCAATATTGAGAACATCAGGTACAAACTTAGACTAAACTGACGTAGCCTGCAGCTCTGTCCTGTACAGATTGATTCAATTATTTTTCAGTCTGAAAAAGTGGTTTTGGAAAAGAAAGGACGGAGGTGACTGGAGGAGCTGAGGTTAGTAAAGCTAATTAGTGATGCAAACCAGTCCTTTTAAGCTGAGGAGATGTGTCTTTTTGGATTTTAATGTGCAAATAAAATGCACCTCAGAAGGGAGGAGGTTTCTCATGTTGCCTATTTTTTATATTAATGTCTACAGATAAATGTCAGAAGCTGTAAAATGACACAAAAGGCAAACATGAACAGTCATATCTACAATGATTCTGAGGTCACATTAACAGGGTTTTCCTGCCGTTAAGGCTTAGGGGTGATGCCCAAAACATGCTGTGCCATCAA
>JAPMOB010245465.1:0-19383 GCA_029875015.1 Lepomis gibbosus
CTATACAGTACGCCGTTGAGCTGTTAAATGTTGAAAACTCCACAAAACATAAAATAATTTTATGTAAAAAATATTTTCTATTTACAATATTACATGCAAATGATTTGATTTTTCACCTTACTAAGTCCAAGACATTGTGTAGAATATACATAGGAGATAAAAGACACATCCATTTCAAACACTGTTTGTCATCAACTGACCCCTTCTTAACAATCTTGAAGAATATTTTCACAGCTGTTTCCCCGAACATTATGCTTTTACTGTTTTAGTTGCTCCAGGCCTTTTTGACTTGGTTAGGACCCTGAAAAGACCCATCAGTGGGTCTCAGTCATTTACACTGTGGCAAAATTTCTCATTCACAGAGGCAGATATCTCTGGGCGCAAAGGTCTGTAGACTTTCAATTGTATCACTTCAGTAGCATGCCCTTCTTCTTGACTAACTCCCCTTCTTCACCTCCCCCTCCCCCCCATCCTTCTGTTATCTGTGAAGTAGGGGCCAGAGCACTGCACCCCATCTGTTAGTTTCCGCTTTAGCATGTTTTGCACATTTCTGTGTAAATGCAACCTTTATTATAACATCTTAAATGAATACTGGATGGCGTCTGTTGTTGCCCTTTGGAGATCCTGCCTTTCTTCTTCTATGTAGATTTCAAGGTGGGGTTAGAAAATGTATACTGTTTTGGGTTCAGCACCTGCAGCAATGTTTATATTCCACAAAATAACATGGCGTTAACACAAGATTTAATATAAGTACTGCACTGGGAGTATCTTCAATTACTTAGTGTTGGGTGAGTTGTGCTCTGGTCCTTACTCTGTGGGAGAAATTTTTGAATGAAGGGCATCTAGAATTGGCTACCCTATTCCCTGGCTTCCTGCCGCTCATCACAGTGACACTGTTACATACCCAACAGTATGACCATAGGCATGCTGTCCTCATACACTGGTCCCTCTTCTTCTTAGGATCAGGGGATTTTCTTTACTTGCACATCAAAGCAAACACATATTTAACTGATTCATCCTGGCCACTAAATTTAGGGCTGTGAATGAAACATTTGTGAGTGTTTTTGTTCTTTGTGAAATAATAATGACTGTGCCAGCACACAAACACACACGCACATGCACACACATTGTTAGGTAGCAAAGAGAAACAACAGGAATAAACAACTTTGAGCTGTTGAAAGACAAAGGTCCACTGAAGCAAACACATTAGTCATCAATGTGTTTGTTTTCACTTATCATCTTTCTGAATAACTGAGTACTAAAATGAGAGCTCATTAAATGTTCGGGCAGTAGTGTTAGCTGCCCTGTACAATCAACCTTAGGCTGTGGATGTGAACATCGTGTCAGTAAATGTGATTGTGTAGTTTGTAACTTCGTGCTTCTCTTTGCCCCAGTGGTTCTCAACTGGTCCGGTCAGTTTTACAATTCTTTTATGCACTGGAAACATCAGTCCTGTTAGGGCACTGTGATGGCATTTTCGTGTTTTGCTAGAGGCTATATTAATAGCTTCTGTTTAGACACATTTTAATTTTGACTTCTTTAGGGGGAAACGCATGTGACTGCTGCTGAGGATGTCTGTGTCATGACAGCCACATGATGCAGCTGTAAACAGCATTTTAAGAGAAGCAGGAAATTAATGCTTTTCAGAATAAAACTATTATGGCCTACAATCCTGCAGTCCACTTATAATGGACCTGCACCCCACTGTGGGGTCAGGAGCCACCAGTTGAGAACTACAGCTCTGCGCCATTTTTGTCAAACAATATGATGGATGTATATTAATTCAGTCGTTAAAGAATTCTGCCCTGAAAGATGAGAAATGCGTTTGTGTCTTGACAGTCCCGGACACTGTCCCAGGACTGAGGCATGATACGTCAATCATCAAACTTTTGTAAAGAAAAGATACTAATGTTCAAGTAATGTTGAAACATCAACCATCACAGCTCAAACCCTCATTCACGAGGCCACTTTAACTCTACTGTAAGATCTTGTCATAGACACACTGCTGATGACCCTTTGGTGCCCTGCATGTGTGTGTGTTGTTCTTTATTTTGGTTCCTCCAGAGGTCATAACAACCATTGAGGAGGGCGATGTGGATGAAATGACGAAGAGGAGGGTGTACGAAATTAAGGAGAAACCTGGAGCTCTATGGCACATCTATGCGGCCAAGGATGCTGAGAAAATCAGAGAACTGCTACGCAAGGTCAGCAGACAGTAGATTTCTGTCTAAAACAGCATCTGATCTCTTTGAGCTGCAGTATCATTAGCAGTAGCGCATTTTACTCTGTGATCCTGTGTCCTTTACAAAGACAGTGATAGAGTGAGTTAACGGTGCACTACCTTATGGCCTGCTGTCAGCTGACATTCAGTCAGAAATCTGATTGTGAAAGCCCCTCAGAAAACTCTTTTTGTGGGCTGTATTGTTTTAATGCCAACTTACATTATCTGATTTTATAGTAATCTGAACCCAGATTGGGGTTACCCTCCACTGAATCTTTGTTTATAATACTAAGATATAAACTGGTTTCTCACAACAACCAAAAATAATTGTGTGGTTCAGGTTAATTAACAGTGTTATGCCATGCTTTACCCATATCTGTATCAGGTGGGAGAGGAGCAGGGTCAAGAGAACCCTCCAGACCACGACCCCATTCACGACCAGAGCTGGTACCTGGACCAGGTGCTCCGCCGCAGGCTCTATGAAGAATATGGTGTCCAGGGTTGGTCCATTGTACAGTTCTTAGGAGATGCCGTATTTATCCCTGCTGGTGCTCCACACCAGGTCAGACTTATTTTGTTTTATTAAGAAAACTTTTTATAGATATCCGTTTATTTAGATACTCTATGATTTATGAATGGCCCATAATTTAAGATCCATATTTTTCTGATCTTATTACATAATGTGTTCATGCTCTGCTCTCAGGTGCACAACCTGTACAGCTGCATCAAGGTGGCAGAGGACTTTGTGTCTCCTGAACATGTGAGGCACTGTTTCAGACTGACGCAGGAGTTCAGACACCTGTCCACTACTCATACAAACCACGAAGACAAGCTACAGGTTGGTCTGGTTTTCTCTCGTGTAGTTTCAGTTTCACATTTTAATGCATTCAACTAGAGAACTTTTTGTTATGCTGTTTCTAAGCCCCAGTTTCTGCAACTGTGTGTTTACATTTTTATAATCTGCCTCTTCACATGGACAAGAGAAGTGATTAATTCAGACTAGGTTTATTTGTGGCTTAGAGTAATTGAATGAAGAATGAATGGACGGAAATCACGTTCATATGAAGTTATTGTGGAAAATTATATCACTATAATTATTATTGTTTTATTGCCCAGCCCTAAATTCGACCTATATAATTCACATCATACAGACACATGAACTTAGAAAAATAAAGTGTCGTTGCCTTCAGAACAATTTATGAATGAATGTTGAATTTTTTCTTTTTTTAAATTCCATTTAATTCAAGATTTGATTTCAAGATTAATCTTGCTATTTATTGAGGATTTATTAAATTCTAAAATCTTCCAGACAGCACTTGAAGCTGTTTGTCTCATTTGCACGCTGGTAGAAGAGGTGCTGTAACAGCAGTAATCAATCATAGTGAAAAAAAATCTTCAGCAGTTTGTGACATTAAACTATAATTAAGATCTTAAAATTCTGCTTTGGTTCTTTCAAAACTCTCCATGCATCATTAAAGTAACCTTAAAATAGCCTTAACTGACAAAAAGTTTCTGTCTCCATTTCATAGATGAAGCTCTCCTATGGCTGCTTCTGTTTAGACAACATGTAACTTTTGAGAGGATTTGCTTCTTTTGTTAAATGAAAAAAAGTAGTAAAAAAGCATGTTAATGGTCCTGAAAAGTAAAGTATTGAAAACATTTTTTAACAATACGCAGCTGTTGTCATACAGTGCAAGTGTTATTGTTTTGGGGCAGAAGATTGTTTCTATGTCTGTCGTTGCTTAACAGACTTTTCCTGTTGTTTTTTTTCCTCAGGTGAAGAACATCATCTATCACGCTGTGAAGGACGCTGTTGGGACACTGAAGGCTCACGAACCTAAATTGGCACGCCCTTAGTTCCTCTCACTTATTGCTGTCCCAAAACAACCAGCCTGTGACGACCACCCCACTAAATACACACACAGTATGCATCACACACCTACATACACAAGTACAAGCTGCAGAGTGAAAGATAGACTGTAGTTTTTTTGGGACAGTGAAGGTCTGGGTTTGGGGGAAAAGGACATTTGATTTGGGGAGGGATTAGACGGGAGGGGCTAGGCAGCGCTTGATGAAGGAAGTCCTTTATCGCTGTTACACAGTACGCTCAAACTTGTCTAGTTGTTTTCCAATTTTTTTTTTTTGATTAACTCTGTATTTAAGGTCAGTGTGTTTGTTCTGTTGTTTTCAATGTATATGTAAGATGTGAGAATAAAGGAGATAAAAGCTGACGTGCCTTTGGAGCAGAGGTTCAGCTACCATATAAGTGACTGACAAAATGTGAGTACTGGGCTAACTTTCCTATTTTGATGACAGTGATATTATTTTTCTTCAATAGGAGCGAGGTTAACATGTTTTTGTAGATTTTTTTGTTGTTGTTGGAGTTTTTAAACAGCTGATCGCTTCTGCCTTCTGTGGCTGAGATGAATTTGCGAAGCAGCCAGTGAGGGGAAGCAGACCAAAGTTTTGTATTTTTCGTTTTCTTATTTCACTTTTAAGAGTAAGAAGTCTTTTCTTTTTATACACCACAAGGTAATGATCAGGAGGACTTCGGAGAGGGCAGGTTTTTATTTTTTACATTATTCTTTGGACGCCTATCTTTGTCCCATGGGCTGAATGAACTGCAGACTTCCAACAACATTGTTCAAGAATCACAATGCAGCTGAACAGAACTACTGGCCATTAACATTGTATCAATATATATATTGATCTTAGCAGTCTGTTTGATTTTTCACAATAAAGTATACAAAAACTATTGTTTGTTTTAATGGTAACTTTTACAAACAAAACCTCTGTGTGTACAACCAGGGTCTAAAAGACATGGAAAAGTATTCAAATGTTTGAATTGTTTTCATTAGCAATTAATCTGTTGATTAATTTTTTATCAAGTCAAAAAAAGATTTACAGTACAAAATTATAATAAAACAGACAAAAGCAGCAAGTATTGGCAAATATTTTGAATTATTTCCTGATTAATGATTTGAACAATCAGTTTTCTGTTGATTGACTAGAATTGTTTAGGTAGTACCCTGATTGTTATATCTAAATGGTTTGTCCTGTGTGGTGTTGAAAATGGTTACTGTGTTTTCATCTTAAATTCAGTTGTTATAGTATTAAAATTTTGCCTTAAAATTAAGTAAGAAACTTAGAATGACATTTTTATTCCTCACCTTTTCAGGGCTGAATTCTAGTATTATTCATCCTGAAAGTGCAAATAGCCAGTCAATACATTTGGTTTTCACCATTAAATCACCATAAAACAGGCTCTGTACAATTAAGTCCTGCATGGCATTCCATTAACTGTGTTGTTATCAGTGTTAACAGTGCACATTCCTACATATCAGAGTTTATTTTACTGATCCTACATGCTTTTAGATTCTTTGCTGTGTGGCCTAGCTTTCACTGCTCATGCCTGAATTAGTAAGTAGATCACAGAAATGGGGCAGGGGAGCTTGAATGTGCTGAAGAGGATGCAAGCATAAATCCAGTTAGTTTAAATCAACAAATACTTAAACTTGGGCTCTCTGGCTTCTCTCTCATTATTGCCACTAATAAATTGAGCTGATTGGATCGTGTGTGTCACTGTCCGTGCAGCAGAGAGGAGGAGCAATGTGAGAGGCACAGTTTTCTCCCGAGTTAAAATGACACATTTTACTGCGGGGCTCTGGCCCTTTAAGAGCCAGTCTCTCTCCAGAAGACTCAGAGCACCGACCAGCTTGGATCCAGAGACCGCAGCGCATCCTCGGCTGCTGCTATCCCGCGGACACACATACACAGCAGAGCGTACAGGCAGGACACTGGGCCAGCCTCCCGGGTCACATCACAACAAACCGCGTCCTGGAGAGAGGGGCATGGGGGGCCACCTAGCCCGCTTAGCTAACTAGATTTCCTTGAAGCGGAGAAGGCTAACGGCCGGTGTCGTCCAGCAAGATGGTATCCTGGATCATTTCGAGGATAGTAGTGTGAGTATGGGCTGGGCTGTTGTGTTTAAAGCCAGATCCGCGGCTCATCCATTCATCAGCTGTCTGATGATGATGGCTGCGACGCGCCAACTAGCTAGGCTTGTGTGCTCTGTCATCCGCTTTCTGTCCGCATATAGATATTTTATTCGTGTAGATAAATTACTGTGGGTAAAATGTTATTTGGGCACTGAGGTAAGCAGCTGTGTGTAGCAGCCGTTACAGCCGTTGCTATGGGTCTTTAATGAATACAATGATGCAGTACAAGCTGCACCAAGCGCCTGCTAGCCGCTGGTAGCTAACGTATGCTGGCTAGCCATTAAACACCTGACAGATGATGTGTTGGCAGGGGATGGGGTTGTTAGCCGGCCACGTTATTCAAGTGAAACCTGCTTAATATGCCAGCCTCGCTGCAGAAAAGTAAAGAAGACTCCATACTGCCTGCAGTGGCTTTAAAAAAACAAAAAAACCCACCACAGTCTGAGTATTGCTGGTCTCTACACTGAGCATCTCCGCACCTTTATGTTGAACATGAGTTGGTAAAAATGTGATGGCAAGGCTAAGCTCAGGGATGTGGGTCCATTCATCCATATCTAGGCCCATGTTCAGGAACTGGCCAGATCATAGTGGATGATTTGTATGATTTTTTAAAATAATATTCCTTGCTGTGGACAGTTTAGGGCTGGGCTTCCACCTGTACACACCATATCCCGACAGTCTCGATGACTCAACGAAAGACAGCAGCTGTCATCATCCTGATCCTTTATGCAGACACTTATGTCAATTGAGTGCTTTTAAGCAGGATATTTTTGTTGTCTGACCACAGGTCCTATCTGTCTTTCAACAATGCCTTCAGTTTCTTGTGGATTTAAAAGGCTGTACTAAAGCGTGGCAGTATAATCCTCAAACATAACTATAACGGTGTCTTTGAAAGGCCCAGGTGTGGAGATGTTATTGACGTCTCATCCCTATAAATATTCTTGTTATGTAAGTAGAGGATAACACAGGCAAACAGTTACTTTTAGTGGCTTACAGCTGGCTCTTCCACTTCACTGCCCCTCAGGTGTCGATGGGAGACAAACAATGTGACTGGATATGCATCATATAATGGCTACAACACGTCTAACACAGGATCAATTATTTCTCAGCTTTAACCTGCACTTTAAACATGCAGCTACCTCTATTTTTCTTTTATGAAATGGTAATCGGGCAGTGTTTGTTTTTGTTTTTCAAAAAAATTATTTGACCCAACCTAAACAAAAAAACATGAATAAGCAGCGTGACTGAAATCACTGTATTGAAGTCTCAGCAAGAGGACGGGATGCCCTCAAGCTGCGAGAAGTGAACTTGAGATGGGGAAACAAAGAGGCACAGGGCGTCTGCTGAGGGTGTCTACTGCCTTAGAGGCCTGCCACGAGTCGCTGCAGCTTACTGTACAAAGCTGAGAGGCGCTGCACACATGACTGGGCAGCTCAGCCACTTACTGGGACAGAAGACCTACTTAAATGCTGAGAAAAACGGTAGATATGCTCCGGCTACTAAAGGCTGGGAGCACAAACATCAGTGTGGAAAAACATTCAATCCTTAGTTTAGATAAAGTCACACCCAGTAGTTTACACTGTGGGCAGACAGACAAACGAGTGCCTTTCTGAAGTGTGTTCTCCCTGCTGTCCCCTCACTCAGCATTAGGCATCCTGTCACATCAGCACAAATCACCACAGTGGCACAGGATGCGACCAAATGCGCATCAAAAACATGGCTCTGTGTGCACAGTGTCCCAATCTGCACGTGGTCCAACCCATGGTAACCCACCCCTGGCAGACCTTTGTGTGTTTTTCCACTTTCTCTTGTCGCAGTCTTCCTGACTCTGTGATCGCCATTATGTTGTTTTTTTCCTACTGATTATCAGGTCAGTGTGTGTTTTCGAACCAGTGTCCCTCAGCTGTCTACTGTGGGATCACCGTTCAGACCAAAACCACATAGACATCGACTTTCTTTAAATATAAACTGCTCAATAATACAGAAACTGGTGTTTAAGTAAGCTCAGAGTAAATATAGCTAACCTGCTTTTTAATTAGGTGTCAACACCCAGAGGTCATGTCCTCACGTTGAATCCTCCTCTGACCCGGGCTTCTCTGCTTTTTGCAGTCTTGCCTTTGGGACTCTCTATCCAGCATACTCTTCGTACAAGGCTGTCAAAACGAAGAATGTGAAGGAATATGTGAGTATCACCTCTGGTTTCTAAAGCACAGCAGACTATTTTGACTCCTGTCTGCCCTGTTTGACTTTCTTTAGATATTTTTATCCCTGTGTTTTAACTTTCAAAGGAGTGTAACAAAGCCCACAAATAGAATTCAGGCCAGACACACAGTGGACATTGTTTAAATGGAGGATGTGATTAATTACCTGGAGTAATTTCTGTTTTGATGTTGGCAGACTGACTTTTATGTTTCTTTGAGCACTGTCACTCATTACCAAAATATCAAGCATGTTTGATAATGATCAGGATAGGGCTGAATGATTCTGGAAAAAAATATCTAATAGCGATTATTTAGACTGATATTGTATACTGAGATATTGATACTGAGATATTATTGTAATTGAGATATGATTTGCGATTTTGGAGGGAATTATAATTTTTTACACAATTATTCTCAATTATTTTGCAAAGATCTGTGCCAAACAAAGATGTTTTCTTAAGTCTGTAGAATATGATGTGTAGGACATTTCTGCAGCACGACAATATTTAATTGAAAATAGTGTTTGACACACATTTTGCTTTTTAACAAATATTATACCTCTTGTGATTTTAAAAATTGCGGCAGGCTGTATTGTTATTTCGGTGAATTGTTCAGCCGTAGATCAGGGTCTCCCAAGGTCAGAAGCATGGCATGGCAGCTAACTGGGTCACACCAACCTTTTTATGAAAATGGATCCCTGAGCCACCATAATTTGTCTAGGAGACAAAATAATTCCTTCATATCTCTATTTCATTACTAAATATTTTATTCTACATGAACAGCTTTTTGAACACAAAAGAAACGTAGTCATCTCCATGTAGAATAAAAGGCAGTAGTTAGATATAGATATAGTAGTTATATCATCTCATCTGTTTGAGCAGAAAAGTTTTATCCAATACCTGCGGAGAATACATGAACGTACAAGCGCCTCCTTATGATTAACAGCCTAACATGCTGCAGATTATAAAAACTCATCTTGTAGTGCAGTTGTTCCCAATCTAGGGGTTACAAAATGACTGTGATGGCCCACAAAAAGATTAACCATATAGGAAAGAAGAACAGCTTTGTTTTAAGAGGAAACAAGCCAATAAGGTTGGGAACCACTAATATCTTCCCTTTTGTCCAAGACTAACACCTAAAACATTTTAAAGGTGGGGTATCTGATTTGTCTTTTGTGAAATTCTTAAAATATCTCCTTCACGGTCCGCTAGCTCTCCGTTCTGTGCGTGCACTTAAAGTCAGGTGTTTGTACTCAGCCCTCGCTCTGTAAATGAGAAACAAACAAAGAGGCTCGGACCGAGACACACAACACTACTCCAGCCGTGATTTTTGTGTCAGGTAACGTTAAATAACTTCGACTTCCTTACTAGTTTGCCAAGACATGCTGTTTTTGTGATGTTAGCTATAGGACCAGTAGACTTGCGAGGATCTGGAGCTGGTGTGCTAGTTCTGGGACTGTCCTCTCCTCTCTGCACATTAACTTTGTAGAAGCAACAGATTCTCGTTCTGCTTTTGGCTGAGAGTTGGGGTCCTCCCTGCTTACCTCATCCCTGCAAGGCATGATAGAGAGCGGGGGGTGTCCAGGAGGCAGTGGAGGAGGAGATAGCAGCTCTGGCCCTCCGCCCAGTTTTGCACTGGAGAACAGTTTCCTCCTGTCAGGTTACTATGACAACCCCCCTCCTCCGCTCAATTGCTGCTCAAGCAGACAGCCACAGAAGGAGCAAATGAGGAAGAGAGAAAGGGAGTGAAGGACACCATTTTTAGAACCGATGTTTTCATCCCCCTTTCCTCTTGTTTGACTTGTTTCTAATGACTCAGCACCATGTATGTTTATACAGCTGCATGACTGCTACCTGTTTGTTCCTTTAAACAAGCAGGGCTTTTCTCTAATTTAGTAACATTTGGTATGTCAATATGTTTACTTATTGATAATGTGTTTCCACTCAATCTATGGCGTTTGGTGTTGTTTCCTAAACTAGTTTCCCTTTACGTGTCCAGTTAATGGGATTTCATAATGCCCTACATTTCCTTTTGTCTCCGGGACATTAACCATGCACACTGATGTGATCTGACTGGACTGAACATATGTTGCATTTCTGCATTGGCATGTCTGTTTATCTCCACGTGTCTCAGCACGTGTGCACTGGATGCTGGGTTTTCATGGGCTATTTTTGTTATGACTCACCTCGCTCTGTGTGTGTGTGTGTGTGTGTGTCCAGGTGAAGTGGATGATGTACTGGATAGTATTTGCGTTGTTCACTACAGCAGAGACGGCCACAGACCTGCTCCTATCATGGTGAGTCAGGAGCTGCTCATGATCGCGACCCTATAAATAAAACAAACCGCTTATATAATACCAATAGACACATTCATGTGTGTATCTAGTGCTAAGTGTACACTGATCTCTTATTAAAGTGCCTCATGAAATGCAACTTGCACCATTATTCAGCCTTTAGATATTTCAGATCAGTGTCTTAGCTTCTCTCATTATGTCTTTTTCTTTATAACTCAGGTGTTTGTATCTTCCTCAAAGCCGTTATGTTTTCATTTCCTCTCTGCTGATGTTCTAACACTGTTTCATTTCTCAGGTTTCCATTTTACTTTGAGCTCAAGATTGCCTTTGTGATCTGGCTCTTGTCCCCATACACCAAGGGCTCCAGTGTCCTCTATCGCAAGTTTGTCCACCCAACCCTGTCCAACAAAGAGAAGGTAGGAACACAAACTTTCCAAGTCATTAAGTCCATCTCCCAAATGGAAAAATTAGCATATTTCACTGCTGCAAAACATACAGAAACTGGTCTGCACGTCCACATTGAAATATGCTAATTTGTCCTTTTCTTCTTTGTCCCAATTGCTTACAATGTCGTCTTTCACGCTTCCCCTTCAACTGTGGTCCTGTCCTACAGGAGATAGATGAGTACATTGCGCAGGCCAAAGACAGGAGCTATGAGACCATGATGAGGTTTGGAAAGAGGGGTCTTAACCTGGCTGCTAATGCTGCCGTCACTGCAGCCACCAAGGTGAGCTGTGTGCTCAGATCAAGTCAGATTGCTTTATAAGTTAATAATGCAGATTTTCCTTCATGTTCTTCATCTGTAAAATCCTCATTGTACACTGTGCCTTTAGCCCTGGTTCAGTCTTTGATTGAGATTGTGTCTGAATCCAGTCTGAGATGCAGTTCAGCACAGATTTTTAGAATGTGTTTCGAATGCTTCTTCTCCAGTGACCACTGAGGTGTGTGTGTGTGTGTGTGACTGGTGACTAATGACTAATGACTGGTGACTGGTTGCAGGGAACAAACTTGTACGCTTTTTCTGAGTTGTTCCCTCTGGGAGCTTTGCTATGCTAGACACTCTCCAACATTAACAAGGAGGTCCTATGGTTTGTGCGAAAATGTCTTGCTAAGTGCAGATTAAGTGATCCCAATGCATCCTAATATGTTTGGGACAAATTCACAGCTGTATTTACATCTGTCTACTGACATACAGTAAGTTGGATTCTCCAAAGGCTGTTAGGCTTGGTTTCTAATGCCCCTTGTATGTTTAAAAAAAAGAACAGCCAAGCAGGCTGGTCAAGACAACCAAATAGCTTAGTTTACTGTCTGACACCAGATAGTTGGGAGCATGCTTCTGAGCGTGAAATGAGGACAGCAGCCTAGAGGCGACTTGTTCTTGATCTGATGTTGTGACGGGCTCGTGCAAAGGGTAAATTGTTGGTGCTGCCAAATCAATGTGCCCTAATGGTGATTGATTGCAAATAAAGTCCTATATTTAAAGTAATATTAGGTGGTCTTTACTAAAGGCATTGTTTACAAAACCGCTCTGTTCTGTTTTTGTATGTGGAGGTTTTTGTCACATACTGTAAACAGATCCTATTAACCATGTAGTTAATTGACATTCAAGCAGAGATTTAATGTTTATGCACACAAATTAAGTCGGTATTCTGCATCAACATCATCTTTCCAGTGTAGTTGTTCACTATTTATTGATGATCTATGGCTGCATCTAACTGTTATTTCTGATTTCTGATATTGATTAATCTGTCAAATTGTTTCAATTCATCATCAAAATGGCTTAAAATGGCCATCACAATTTCCCAGAACCCAAGGTTAAGTCTTATTAATTCATCCATCCAACAGTCAAAAACCCGAAATATTTTCAATTAACAGTGATATGAAGAGAATGCCATCAAATCCTCACAAAATTGATCTGCTGATTGGAAATGAAGGTAGTAACCATTGCAGCTCTAGATGATACCATCAGGGGTGGTTCATGACCATTCAAGTGGTAGAAAAGCTAAAATGTTCTGAACCCTGGCTGCCGAATATAATTGTCAAAGAATTCTGTCTTGTCAGCCTTACAATACACAGATTATCTTAATCAGTCAGTGTTTCACCAAACATGAGAATTCACAATTTAAATTTTTTTTGAATGGGCTATTCTCTCTAAGATATGAGTGATGTAAAAGTAGGGGATAGATATTCAGGACTCCTGCTGTCCCATATCTTGACGTGTCTGTTGGGTTTTGCTGTGATGCCCAGGGACAAGGCGTGCTGTCAGACAAGCTGCGGAGTTTCAGCATGCAGGACTTGACTCTCATCAACGCTGACGATGACCTATCTCTGCACAATCCAGATGCCCGCATGAGACGGGACCCCATGGATGAGATAAGCTCGGGGGCCAGCACGCTACCCCGGGCCAAGAGCTCCGCTGCAAGACAGAGTAAGGCCACGCAACACACACAACCCACACTGCTTCATTACGAGTCGCACATATCTGCATGAAAACATACATTGTGTGTCCAGTTTGTTGTTTGGGCTGGAGTGTCACTCAGAGGCCGTACTTTAGTTTCAGAGCAGGACAGGGGGCTAGTTGGGCCAAGTGGAGTCAGATTTTTAAAGCACTGCAGGATGGCAGGGAAGAGGAGGAGATGCAAAGAAGTGTCGAGCAGGGGGAGTGAAAGCATGTGATTCCAGTGGGAGGAGAGGCTGAGAAGGACGGCTCTTTGTGTTTCACTACACTGCCGGCTGGCTGGCTGTGGGCCTGGCTAGCTGTGAACTGAATACAGAGAGAGACACAGAGACAGTGAAACAATGAATGGACAGGGCGAAGTGGCACATTTAACACAGAAACCTCAATATGCAACTTCAAAACCAGCCTGAAAGAAAGATCAAACAGAAACTCTGACATGAAAGAATCAGACAGATGTAGTTACTGTCTTCAGGATAATTTGTGCATGGATGTTTCTTCAATGTTTGGGGGGAAATGCAGCTTATAGTGAAGGGATTCAAGGTCAAAGGTACTCTTATATGATCTAATGATCCAGTGCTTTCAGCTTAAAAAGCAAAAAGGAAAAGATTATGGAATTATTTGTAAATAGAACAAATGTGTAAATGGAACAAGCTTGAATAATGCTACATTCCTTCGCTCAAACATGTTAAACCTTCCTCCTGCCCCTGGTTGGCAAGTGTCCCCATGGACAATGGTTTCAGTGGTTTTGAATTAAAATTTTTGTCTAAATTTATACATTATAATACTAACCTTACTGAACAACAAGATAAGGGACATAAAGCTAAACAAATCTTAATCTATTTCTTCAGGATTCACTTACATTTAGATTATGTGGTGCAAGAGAGTCAATCAAGACAAAGTACCAGACATTTATTCCAGCTTTTCAAATTCTCAGATGTTATTGTTTTTAAATCCCTGTAAACTGAATATTCTGTGACTTTGGATTGAACCAAACAAGCAATTTTAGACTGAACTATTGTGGACAGCATTTTTCTGTTGTTTTCTGGCAATATGTAGACCAAAACATACTTTGGGGAAAAAATAGGAATTTGCCTTGCTGCACACTGCTCTTGAGAGGGGTCCTGTGGATTTGATGTAAACAAAGTTTTTGTTTACATTCAGTTTTTCAGGGTGGGCAGAAGAGACTCCTATTTACAAACACCGTGACCTTTTTTATTATATAGTTGACATCCAACAGGCCAACATTTGTCACAGGTGGAAACACAGCCTGTAGTTTGAAATGTGGCCACTGGGTGGTGTGAGAGGCTGATTTTTGAACAGTTGCTTCAGTCTATTCCCCTTGGTTCAAAGGAAATGAGATACAGAATTCTGACTGGCTAAAAGCTGATGACAGAGTTGAGTTTGGTCCCTATTGGCTCAGTCTCTCTGGTCTCTCAGCTGTCTCATCTGGTGATTTCCTTTTTTTCCCACCTGCTGTTAATCTGAGCTCTGAGCTATTCTGTCAGTGAAATGACCAGCATTTATTGTCCAATTCTGCAGCCCGCTCTTTGGCGGCCACGTCCCTTGCTGACGACGCGTCGTCCCAGCACGGCTCTGACCAATCAGACACAAGGACTGAACACTCTGATGAAGATGTGGGAGAAAAAGCCCCCAAACGCGCTACCAGCGTCAAGACAACCAAGAAACCTGCTGCTGCTAAGACAGAGGTAGTACCAGTTGATACACGCACACACATGCGCACAACAACAACGCGCAAGACAAACCTAGTGCTGTGCATTGCGCTTAAGTATGCATAATAAAATAACAGTAAGGTGTTAGGAACTCATTAAATGTTAAAGCTTCTTATCAATGGTGTCAACTACAAAATATAGTATTGAAGAAAGGTATTGAAAGAAATTATGTAACATTAAAGGACAGCTGAGCAAAACATTGCCCATATTTAAAACTTAGTAGCAGCTCCATGTTGTTGATACAGTTTCTCAAATTCACAGTACTTTTGGACCAAATGTCAACATGTATTTTACTTTTGTTTTAAATCGTCTTTTGTAACTCAGTCATAGTTATTTGTTTATGAAAACTGCACCCTCTTTTTGGATATTGATCACTTATTGCTACATCATTTTCGTTAGGCTATGGACGTACAAAATATTGCATTAATATTATAGTGTTAGTCATATTGCACATTTAAACAGTATAATTTCAGTGGAGCAAAGAACGTGATGTGTTAATGATGATTTTGGCAACTTTGGCTACACAACAAGCACCTTAGAGGTGCACTTGCACAACGCTGGAGGACTTGCAAGGAATATATTTGTTATCTTTCAAACTTCATAGCCTCAGTTCATAATGCGGTTTTTCAGACAAATATTTGAAGTCTCAAGCAGAAAAGTCACATTACACTTCCGTCCTATGAATAGTCGCTCATTTCACGTTCACTTCTATTGAAGCTTGCATTTCAGTCTGACCTCCAGCCTGCTCAGCTGGATTTGCATGTCAGACTTCACAAACCTCGCCAAGAGCCACAGTAAACATCACACAACTGGTATTGGGCCTGTACAACTCTCAATGAAGAGTGAGTTGAGAGATAAACTGACCTAATGTGTGAAGATGGTACTGTGCCCCCTTTTTAAACTCTCACTGTTTAAAAACCCTATATATCACCTAACTATAGTCAAACATTTTCCCGACCTCCTCTGCAATTTTAATAATTGACTGTTTTCCGTCCTTCTTTTCTTCTTCTTGTTTAATCACTCTGTACTTACACCCCCCTCTTGTCCCTCTCCTCCTTCCGCAAGACTCAAACCAAGACGGTGAAGAAGCCGACAAAGAAAAAGGCCACGACTAATAATGCAGAGACGCCACCATGAGGTCTGCTGTCCACACTCGCCGGCCTAAACTCGCTCCACCCGCAGCCTGCAGGCTCTCCTCCCCACAAACACATACACACTGTATATATCAAGCACTGACATTGTGTCACTCTTGCTAGTTTTTGGAGCAAAGTGCAGGTTTGGTTTTTAGCTGTTTGTGACTACACAGACAGTTCTTTTACATTTACTGGGCTATTTCATATTTTGTCTCACTTACGTACTGTGAGCTCATGTCAGATTAACAGTCGGGGATGTTTCTTAGACATTTTTTTGATCTGGTTAGTTATATATTAATAAATACTGTATTTTTCTTTTATCCCTAGACACACATGTAGGTCCCATTAGTGGATGAGCATGTAAGCTGGCTATGTGCAGTATTCCAGTCTCATTGATTCTTCGCTCCTAGTTATCTAGGTGTGGGTCCCCTATGTTTCCTCATGGCTGCTCCTACCTGGGTCCGGTTGAAAAACAAAAGTCTCACCCTCTCAGTGCATGCAGGCCACAAGTCTGGAGCCTCATCTGGACCTGGTAATGATGGTGGATATCCTCAGACATTGTAGTGTCCGGAGCACAGACAATATAATGTGACTGGCGTTTTTACTGAGGAGTGAGAAGATGGTTGAGATCAACTTTAAAGCCTGTATAGACATCCTTATTACTGTTTCAGACCTATTACCTAATACATACCTAACACTTTTGACTACAGCTCAGCCCCATAATACATGTCATTCAGCCGCCACCATGTCCTTGCTCATGTGTCTAGTTTGGTGATCAAATTTGTTTTGGTTCTGTATTTTACCCTAATTTTAAGTTATTTAATTTAAAGCCTCACAGCTTGTGGAAGAGTTTAAGTTAAGTTTCTCCTCATTAGGTCTACGTCCCTCTGAGTGAGTCTGGCTCTGCAAAGTTCAGGTCTCACATTACAGTGTTGATCCTTACTGCTTTTATGTGACTTTTATGTGTCATGCACAGTGCTGGAGTGGTTTGTTTAGTGTTGGTTTAGTTATCCTTCATCTAGACATCGTGCTCTCAGGTTGTATTTATCCATGATCATTTATTTATTACGCTTCTGTTTGATCCAGTTCTTCTGGTCATGTGATATTAGTAATAAGTATGATCAGTTGTGCATAGCCGGGTCTCTTAAGGTAAGGCAGTAATTGAGTGCTGGTGTTGCTCTTTCCCAGTAAATACAGTAGTCATAGAGGAGTTTACGGTGTTTGTGAGGTAACACATCTGCTTTCACTACAGTACTAATGTGTATTGTTTGCTTTCTCACTCCTTTTACCCGGCTGTGTGGTGACACTTTGCTTCTTTATGATATTTCTACTTCTCAGAAGCCAGGATAAATCAAAGCAGTATGGAAATAATGAAACCAAAACCAACATCAGGAGACTGAGGAATCATTTCCTCATCCTCGTGCTGTTGTTTCAGATGTGGAGGGAGTGTCAGACCAGGCTGTGGGTGTTTCGAAACACACTTTGGTTCTGAGATGGGCTCTTCTGCTTGCCAGCCTCTGCAGTGGGCCTGGTTTCCTCAGAGTGCTCTCTAATGACAGATTTCAAAGCATGAGGCTACTTCAGCACTGATTTCTGCTGTTTGCAGTGTGACAATAGTGTGATCCAGTAGAGGGAGACAAAGCCCACCTCGACTGTATGTAGAATTACTAAAGCTATGTAAACACATTGTAAATAGTAACTTTGACTGTATATACAGTATGTGTGAGCTTGCTTGCCTTATTCATTCTCTGAGGTTGAAATCCATTTATTTTGTAATCTGTGTGCTTATTTTAATTCTTAGTCTTGACAAATCACATGCTCTGAAACTGGAAGACTCTTGAACTTCATCAGTATGGACTTTTGTGTTTAGAAGTAATTTTTATATTTTTTAACAAGTTTACTTTCCCCCTCCTGTCCTTTCTTTTTAAGGCATTTTAGCTCCCCTCCATCACAAAGTAGAGAATCTCCAGACTGAGTCTAAACTGATGTTTGTACACTAAAATCCTGCTATGAGTGTTTTAAGGCCAAAAGTTGAAAACCACCCTATCCCCTGCCTCCTCCTTAATTTAATGTTTGCGCTGAATAAAAAGAAGACGGCCCATAATTAAGACATTTTGTCTTATGAAGATACAGCCTTGCATTTTATCTTGTGTTCATGCCATTTTTTAAAAATATTTATTGTTTTCTGTTTCAAAGCAATATTGTATACAGGGATGTTCATTTGTGTATAATTTGTGCCAATTCTCAAAGCTCCATGTCAGAAAGGATTACAGAATGTGTGCTGGGACAATGGTATCTAACAAGCTCATGTATCAGTAATGAAACTATAATAATAAAGCAAAGCAAATTAAATCAGTGCGTTACTGCCTGTTGTGCTCTTGAAACCAAATGTATATGTTACAACCCTTTGTGTCCCATGAGAAGGACAAACATCCACCTAACTTGGTTATTCAGTCTCAAAGTACAGTAATGCAGTGCTTTTACATTGGTGCCTTTTTTTACTGTAGAGGGCTTTTGTTTTGTTGTGGTTACAGGTTGTATTTACAAAAAGAGGACCTAACTATGCCACAAGCAAAACAAAGAGGGTGTCACGCACCCTTTTTTATGACTTGATTCACAAAAGTAAATAGTATATCAGTGCAGACAAAGCCAATGGAGAGAGGCAACAACAAACAGCGGGAGTGGGTGAAGCTGAACGTGTTCCGCATGCTGAATCTAGTCGGAGGTGTAGCTGCAGCTGAGGGTGGATCTGGTCACCAGAGAAGGGAACTTATGTTTGAAGGAGGCAGAAAACAGACAGCAAAGAGGGAGGGAACAAACATGCACAAAACCACCACGCACAACATTTTGGAGAGTTCATAATATTTCCAGGTGACAAGTTTCACACCATAACAGAGCACTACCAGTAAGGGATGTCAAAAAGAAAAATAAATACTAATGAGTTATAACAGTTTTTCAAAACTGTAAATAAACTGGATCTGGTTGTTGACTCTGGAGGCTCACACTGTCTCTTGGTGTAGTTTGTTGGTAGAGTCTTTTGCTTTGTCCACACTAACATGTCCGGTTTATGTCCACACATGCCTTTAATCACACCAGAGAGCATTGATGGGTAAAACCGCAGGCAGATACATTTTTTTTAATGAGTGAACTGTTGTGGCAAAGACAAAACCGGTTGGGTCTAGTTAGGGTGAGATGAATAGCATTTGAATTCTCAAAGTTTTCATGCAGTTGATACGCAGATTGGATACTTCTGCACAAACCTCAGGGAGAAGTCTAATAATAATCATACTTTATCCTTAGACAATGGTCACTCTTAGGTTATACTTAACTGTGCATCATTTTCTTCATT
>JAPMOB010245466.1:0-18344 GCA_029875015.1 Lepomis gibbosus
CGCAGGCTTCCCCCACCGCCACTCGCGGAGCTCCTCAACTCCGAAAATATTCATAACATTTTTGTTCCACCATCACTTCTCGTAAAACTGTCAGTATTCGACATGTACACAGCTGATTTCTCATCTCAAAACTTCTCAGAAGTGGATTTACTGATGAAATTCCAGACGAAAACTGTAAAATAAACTTTCTGTTTCTGGCCTCTGTCTGGTGCACACAATGATGATGCAGTGAATAGAGAATATTCTCTGAGCAATCAGCAGTATGTCGTGTTTTCACTTTACATTTGAGTTTCCCTCAGCTCGCTTGGAGCCTCGACGGAGGTGAGGTGATACAAAAAAAAGTACCTGGAAGCAGGTACAGGTCCAACATTTCTACAGTGGAAACCCAACAAAGGCGAGTCGAGCCAAAGGGCTAGCTTGGTTTGAGGGCGTGTCTGACCCCGCCAGCCGCTTGGCAAGCTTTATGACGTGTTTGCATTGTGACGTCACAAGTCGAGGAAGTGAAGGGCTGGACTACAAACGAGCTGTTCTCAAGCGGTTCTGAGCACAGCTTTCTGTGGGAGATGGGAACTCCCTTTGGGTTTTTTTCACTTTGCAGACCTGTTACATGCACAAAAAAGATATAACTAAATAAAGGAGAGGGAAAAAGCCAAAAAGCAGAATACCACCTCTTTAAATAGTAATAAAAAAGCCCTCATCACTTTTCCTCTTTGGAGACGAGACTTGCTAACCCTCCCATTTTTCACTGCCCTCTCCAGGCTCAGCAGTGTGTCTAATGTTACGGTGAGCTAGTGTTGGAGGCTAAGCTGCTGACTGGCATGATTTGTAGATTTATTTCTGAAACAGTTTGGCAATTCTAGCGACTGTTCCTCTCATTTCTGTCTAATTATTACTTCCAAATATTTTCTAACATCACCAACGCTGCCTGTAGCTACATTAGCCACAAAGATAATGCCGTTTTTAATCAGTGGAGGAGGCTAAGATTAATGAGAGATTGTAGTATTTCTAGTTACAGTCAGAGTGTCAGAAATGATTAAATCAGAATGAACCTGAGCTGAAAAAGTATCTAAACACACAGTTGCACTTCAATTACACTAATTCAAGGGCAGCGTTTCCTCTATGTCACTATAACTTAGTGGATAGGAAATGGTGTCTGAAGCATTGGGCAGAATTAACAAAGGGCAGGTGATAAACTAGATCAGGGGTATTCAATTAGAATTCAAAGAGGTCCGTTAGAGAAAATTTTCCAAAGCAAAGGTCCAGAACATCATAACGACTAACTTGGGTTATCATTCAGTAAGTAACATATAGTTGTATCAACATTCAGTTTTCATATCAAACTGGAGGGATAATAATAAAAAAAATACTATAATAATAAATTCTACATTTAAGCAAACTAAAAAAAAAAGTGCTTAATTTCAGGGTAAATTATAAAAAGTGTAGCTTGAAGTGCTGAAGTGTATAATAAACACTCAACACATATTAACAACTGACCAGCTGTAACGCCTCCTCTTCTCTTTCCTTCCCTCTTACAGAGCTACCACTTTCCTAATTTCTCCTGTTCAGTGAGAATCGTGAGCTCTAGTTTGTCCTGACAGCTAGCATGTTACTGCCCGTGGGAAGAACGTACATGTAAGAATCTGTACATTCTTGATTAAAAATATCTTCTCTCAATTGCCTCCTCCCTCTGTGTGTTTCTAAAACATCTCCGGTGTATCGCACTCGCAGACTCGCAATGCCTGTTGCAAGGCACAGATTTGATTGGCTGAGCAGCATCACATGAGACGATTAGAGCACATGCGATTGGTCTGAGAGTATCCTGGGCCGTTAAATCTGTCCAGTAAATGCTACAAAAGCTGTGTGGGTTAAAAAAAGAAACGCTTCATCACAAGGTAGTAATTATCTATAATAAATTGGCTGTAGGTCGGCGGTCCGGTGAGGACGGCGGCTCGGTCCGCCTATTAGTGACCTCTGAACTAGATGTAGAAAGCAGGCATCGTGGCAGATTATATGTAAGGTAGTAACTATCGCATGACAAAAAAAATAAAATAAAATAAAAAACTTGATACATATATAATTATTTACCAACATCATTATTATGATAGCTATGACAAGAGAGATGATATATGGTATTAGTATGATTTTAATTAGTAGTACTATATTGGTATTTTTTCTGTTGGTTTCTGTTCGCTGGCCCCGACAATACATACACTATTTAATTTAATGTTTTAGTAGTAGTACTAATAAGTAGTAATTTATAATAAATCAGATACTTTAAAAATGTTTTCTGTAGTTTTATACATTTGTTTCTTATTCATCAAAACTTATCAAAGTACTTTTGTTCAAAGAACTATTTCTGCAACAATAGTACAACAATAAAAGTTTATTTTTAAACTGCATTATGTCATGGTATCTTTGTGAGGTCTCAACATAACAAATGTTAGGGACAATCTTTGTTTATGTTATGCGTTTCTTAAAATAAGGGGGGAAAAGATTCGGCTGATATACTATCAGATTTTAAAATCCTCAAATATCGAAATCGGTATCGGACTTAAAAATCCCATATCGGTCGGGCTCTAAAACAGTGATCCAGAGGAAACACTGACGCAAGAATCTTATATTATATAACTGTCTACAACGCGGTCCTGCAACTTTGAGATTTCATACTACCGTTACACATTTGAAAGAGGAGCTAGATAACTTTGTTTGGCAGGACATATGTTAAACACTATAGTTTAACTGCTCATTATCGTTGGCGCTATTCCACTGATCAATATGACATTAACTTTGTGACTATTTAGAAGTGATGAACTATGGAGAAAAAATATGTATATATTTATTTTATATTCTCAATGTTGTGATGTCTGTCAGCCATCCCCAATGGACGATAGCATGATCTATTGGCCCACACACACCCCCAACCCTATTTTGTGGTATTAATTTAAGCCAAGTGAGAAGCTTCCAGTCTGAGAACGAGCAAGTCCCTTAAATCTGCATTCTATCAAACGGACAGCAGGGGGCGACTTTTGTGGTTGCAAAAAGAAGTTCGGTTCAATTAGAAATAAGGATAAAATGACCCTGCTTCTCAGCTGATTTATTACCTCAGTAAACACTTTCCAAATGAGTTTATGGTCTCAGTCATTAGTTCCAAGTCTTCTTCAACACAGCATGATGTTCATTTAGTAAATTATGGTCCCATTTAGAGGAAAATAGACCATACAGCAGAGTATGCTTCAGGGCGGGATTATCTGTGATTGACAAATTGTTACCATGGTAACTTGTCAATCAAGCTACAGTGACTCGTACCCTCGGCGCTGTGTAAATTTAACCAGTGCTGTTGAAAAAAACTTATGAATCGACTGTTCACTTTCTCTGGTGAGTACATTTAGTTCGCTAGACAAATTTGTCAGCCCGGTTAAAATGACAGTTAACGTGAATTACAGTTGCACCTAGCTAAGCAAGGTAGCTAGCGCCACACACGGCTGTTAGCTCCACCATCTTGTCCAAATATGGTCACGTCCGGTGCTGCTGGTTGCAAAAACTCAACATGGCGGCGCCCTATCAGCCAAACTCAAGGCTTGAGGCAGTCCACAAACCAACAAGTCCAACAATTCCAGTACATTTTAGCAATTTACTTAGAAATGAACTGACAGGGCAGGTATGTCAGGCAGGCAAAGCTCTTCAACTACTTGGAATGCCATTCATACTTGCCTTCAAATACCTCTGGGGCCATCCATGCAGCACTTCCCTTGTTGTTGGTCATGTGGGTCTGAATGTCGCATGCTGTTCCAAAGTCACATATCTTCAGCACAGTGCCGCCTGCTACTAGAAGCAGACTGAAAGAAATAAGAAAGAAATAAACCCAAATAGGAGGACAATGCTTCAAACCTTAAATAATCAAAAAAAAAGTATAAATCACAGAGCTGTAACCAACTACTGGTGCAACGTACAGGCAAACACAGTGGTTTCCAGCTCCTGTAACCACATGAGATAACAAGACTGGTGTGTGTTAGAAATGTAAGTTATGTTCCAGAAACTAAAGCTATGAGATTTATTCAAATGTGATTACATATCAGACTGTAGCTTAATAGTTTCATATACATACTTCAATTTGTATTGTTAGTATTAACAAACTAGCAATCTTATCACAGGATTTTTTTTTGGAACAAATCATTAAATACAGTAGTATATATATTTGTAGTATAGTAATAAATTCATGTACAACATGTCAGAACAGATCTCTGGGAAACAAACAGCCTGGTCATTCCCAGACAGCCCTGCCAGGACACTTCTATCCACAAGAGCATAGTACAATTTTATGTTTTGTATTTTAACACTCGTTTTTTGCTGAGCCCTTTTTCTCCTGTTCTTTAACAATCTATTGTCAAATCAATAAAGAACGTAAAAGTAGTGATATTATTTTGAATTGTCCAGGATATTTTTAAAATAATCATTTAATAATCAATTAATCATTTGGGAGTAATACTGACAGTACTGTGACTCTGAATAAAAATACAAGAGAAATTAGGTCGTGCTAAACTGGTCTCACACTAAAATATATGAAAGATGGTTGCTCCAGTTTTGAACACATACAATGTTAAAAATAAAATGTAAACACTCTTCAAAAAGAGCTTTAGAGATAAGTTCCAAACCTATATTAAAGCTATATTAACACCTCTTCACACCTATTAAGACACAACACTCTACATATAAAGATGTACAGATCTTGCACAACAAGACATTAGAAACTACATATTTTCGATCATGTGGCTTGCAATATATACTATAATACAATACCAGACAGCCTGACCAATAAAATGTAAAATAGTTATAGAACAACATGAACTAAATCAAACAATTTTAAAGAAAGAAACCACAAGGCCCTTTGTTGGTACAGTGAAACAAGAGACAAGAGTGTGAGGTGAGGAGCATACTTGGGTGGCTTGAGGTCCCTGTGAATGAGAGCCTTTGGTTTCATGCCATGGAGATAGGCCACGCCCTGGGAACACTGTAAACACCAGCTCATGGCATGGGAAGCAGTGTAATAGGGGAGGGGTTCAGCACCATGCAGCACTGTGGACAAGAGAGCACAGTCACATCCACCACCACAGACAATAAACCTCCAGAGGAACCAAACACAAAATGTAGTGCTTCATGACACCATCATACACACTCACATACACAGGCCTGTCACACAGGGCTGACTACCTTTTTCTTATTATAGCATCTTTAACAAGTTAATTCCTCTTGGAATTAACCAGCATAGAGCAGCTCCTAGGAGTAATCTTTATAGAGATTCACTGACTAGGGAGGAGAGGTACTTGTAAAGCATAGCAGAGGGTCCTATAGTGCGGGACTCACATCCTGCAAAACTTGCCAAGCTGAATCTCTTAGGAATGAAAGCAGTTTCAAACACGGATGTGTTGGGAAAACAGATACAAGGCCTGCTCACAATATGAAACACTCGTGCGTACATTCATTACCTGCAATGAATTTGTGTTGAGATGCCTCTAATTGCATTTATAGTATATCCATTAACATTTAAATGGTTTATTCAGGTTTATTACTACTTGGGTCTAGTTTTTGTTTTGTTTTCACATCATTTCTATCAGTTATGATCACATGGTGCTCACCAGAGTACTTGCTGAGATCTGGGAACAAAATCCAATAGGTCAAGAAACACAAAGCAGTCGGGCAATCAGACGCGTTTTAAACAAACAGTTTATTCACATGATCCAAACTGCTTTTACTTGGAAGTCAACTACCTGAAATGCCTCCTAAGATTCAGATTCAACCCTTCATTGTCATTTCAGCATCCAGTAGTTGATACGGATCTGGTTTGGTAAGCCCACACAAAAGAAAAACAAGACAAACAACCACCTTCGGACATAAGAGTGAATAAGAAGCCTAGGTAATAATAACAAATAATTAAGACAAGCATTCCCACAGGGGTGCCATCAGTACCACAACCAGCTACGATGTATATAATTGTATACATGTCTTACAGTGTCTCACAGACAGGGGCAATGGCAGCACATTAACGATTTAAAGGATAAAGTCTCAGACGGCCCCTGGGCAGGTGCTGACCCTGGCTCTCCTGGCTCTGATACTTCAGTATTTTAAAGAGGGGAGGAAGTTAAAAAGATGATTAGCATGGTAAGAGGAGTACAGAAGAATATTGTGTCCCTTTTTCCATAGATTAATTGTGTAAATTTCACACAATTTAAACTGTGTTTAGTACTTAAAATAGATCTACAGCAGGGTCTGATGAGGATGGAAGGGGCAGTGGGCCTGTGCTGCGGTCACACCTGCAGTAAAATCTATTCAATTGGCCCAGCAGATTTGGCTAAATAGATTTTAATGATTCGGTCGCTTTCCTTCTTCTTTTAAGTAAAGGTTTAAAGGCAGAATAAGTAGGATTTCCTCCAAAACAATGAAGAGACTCATAAAAAAAGAATCATTCTCAATCATCTTTTATGATCCACTGAAAGTGTGTGGCTGTGTCTGTATCTGCAAAGATCCTTCACTGCCTTTATTTTTAGATTTTGCTGCGTTCAAGACGTTTCTGGGCATCAACCTTTGAGTTTACAAACCAATGTAGTAAGAGGACTGTCGGAGACTCAGTGCTAGTGTCTGTAATGAGCTGGTTTTTGCTGACATTAAAGAACTAAAACAGCAATGTTCGTCTTTCTGAAGCCCATGGGACTCCTTTTTGACAATGTTGCCGCATTCTCAGATCTCAACAATTGACTCGGAAAATACAATTGCATTATTACTGATAGTAATGATGGTCAAAACTCTGAAAACCCAAATTTCAATTAACATATATCCTTTCCAGGAAACAGTTAGGTACCAAATATATAAGAACTGTGGGTAATACTTTATTGTTTTGTGATAAATGTGTAAGCGATTTTTGCATAGTGTTGTTTGTCGTCACGTCGCCCTCTTTACCAAGTCCATTTTGATGCAGGGACGAACAAGGCTGTACTGTTTAGAAAAGTTTATAAAGGAATTGAACAACTGACTAGACATGCAAACAGAGGGTCAATTGAACAGGGCTGCTTCTCATGTCTGTGCAAAGCTGTGTTCATTTCACTACTAGCAACGTGGAACATACGCCAAACCAGCGTTTTCTAACACAACATGTAGACTCACCATTATACAGTGACCCGCCTTCAGCATATTCCATCACAAGGCAGACCTGAGAGGGAGAGAATCATCAACTTACAGATTCCAGATAAACAATACAAGCATAAAATAAATACTATTCTGAGACACACCATTACTGTGCAAAGTGGAATATTAATATGGCTGTATAGTTAAGAGAGCATAATGTTTGAGAACATTCCTATTAACTTACTGGACTATGGCAAGAGCCATACAACTTCACAATGTTGGGGTGATTCACACGAGAAAGCTGTCTGAGCTGGAGACAAAGAGGAAACATTATGCACAACTCCATCACCAGGCATGCTGTTCAACACCTTAAATACACAAATATTTATCTTGTAATGTACTTTGCCTAGCTACTATTGACGGCAGTAGTATGAAGTTAAACTGTGAAGCTAGAGCTTGACTGTGTCTCATTTTTACATGTTGAAGCAGTGAGAAAAACTCAAAGAAAGTGCAACTGTACCTCAACAATAAAGGCTTTCCTCTCTGATTCACTCTCAATGGTCTTGATCGCAACATCTTTGCCTTTCCATTTGGCTTTGCACACAACCCCAAACGCTCCTCTTCCCACCACCTGAAAATGAACAGTTAACAAGAAAGTAACTAACGTAACTAAGTAACCTTTTGCACCTTCATATAGCGCATAAACGGGGTCCTGTCAGCGCCACGGACAGACCACAAACACGACCACACGTACCTCCTCAACTTCAATATCCTCATAGTTGATTTCTTCAAACGGATATCCAGGAGGTGTTTCAAGTATATCGGCGGGTGGTAACGTTAGAGACATTACTAGCTAACGTCAGCTAGTAACTTACTGAAAAGCAGACAGAAAGGTCATAAATATTAACGTTTAATCACAGTTAAACTGAGCACAAGGATGCACACACAACAAATCTCATAGGTACCGTGTCGTTACTATGACAGGGACATGGCTGCATAAATACGTTAGCTGATGTTACTTTAAAAACTGCAGCGCGGTTAGTTAACATAAGTTAACGTTACCACATTCTGTCGCAAGTTGTCGAACAAGATATAACGTTAAGGGCTTAACGTTAACATTAGCCTCCTGGCAGCTAGTATGATGCAGTCAACCAACTGGCTAACCGCATAGCTTAACTAACGTTAGCAGATTTAACTGTATTAGCTGCCCTAAGAGTGCCCAAAGTTTCCGAATACATAAAGCTAACGTTAACTTACATATCTATAGCATCACCGTAGACTGGCGTTTACTACAATTTAACATCACCATACCACAACCGCAAGTAAAAATAAGCTACTCAAGGCCTACAGTGTTTCAGCTAGCCAGCTTACGTTAGCCGGCTGGCCTGTTGATAACGCTAGCTACCGGGGCTTATTAGCTTCAACAATCCAACCCTTCGCAGTTGACTTGTCACCAGCGCCGGCTCTCTGGACATGGGGATATTGTCTACTATTTATGTACGGAAAACCCGATGAATAACGTCCATTTTAAAAAATAGTCTCTCTCTATCTACTTGACAGCCAGACATAACTTTTTCACAACTCGTCTAGCTGGCTTGCTAGGAGTGTATTTTTATTCTTCGCAGGAGCAGCTCCATCAGGAAGTGTGCGCGCATTGCAATTGTGTCCCCTGTGCGCTGAACAGGAGCTTTCATTCCAATCTGAACACAAGGAAAGGCTCGCTTTAAATTCGAAGCTAATCTAACCGTCTTGTGTACCGCTGGACAGTCTAAACTGTGACAAAACATTATACTTTATAAGACAAACATTTGGTTTATGAAAACTTTATTCTGAAATATATTTATTAGCCTAAATTAATGTTATAGCTGTCAGTAAAATGTAGTTAGGTAAAACGTAACGATACAAAATTTTCCCTCTGAGATGTGGTGGAGGTGAAGTGTAAAATAACATAAAATGGAAATACTCAAAACACAGTACCTCAAAACCTGTGTAGCCTACAGTGTTTGAGTAAATTGATTTATTTTACAGCTGTTATCCAATAATAAACATTTTTAACCCTAACTTATTAGCTTTTTCTGCATATTTCAGCTGCATCTGACAGGCTTCCTCAAGCAAAAGTTTGCCTCTCACTAACCCCATCCACTGAAGAAACCTGTGAAAAGCAGTTGAAAGCTCCTGGAAAGGTGTTAAGCTACTGTTATAGTAAAAAAAAAAGAAAGAGAGAAAGAAGAAGACAGGTCTAAGGCACTCTTCTGGTAAAAAGTAAAAAGACTTGGTTATTTAATGGTGAAATTCTCAAAAACATAGCCAAAGTTAAAATAGAGCTGTAACAGCACATACAGGCTTCTTCAGGGTGTAGCAATTAGCATTGCTGTTGTGCAGGCTACATTACAAAAGTGCTTAGCCACAGGGTAATCCAAAGGTAGTCTTCTGAGTGCATACTTATTCTCAGTACATACTTATGCTTTTAGTCATCTCTTTGTCAGACGTGTGAAAGCATCCACAGTTACAACATAAACGTTACACAACAAACAAAAGATCTAACTTATTATTATTATTATTATTAGCAGAAGTCTTGCTTGGCACTAATCTGTCCTATGGTGTAGGGGAATTTTGAAACTGATTTTAGGGCGGGATAGAAAAGCTTACTTAAGAATATGGTCACTTGTAAGAGGATTGGGATTTGCTAGAGAGCTGCACCCCGTGTCAAAGTACACCTACTCTTGCCCTGAGGATTTTATTTTCCTCTTCTTAGAGTTCAGATCTATAGATAAACCGGGCCATTTCTGTAAGCATCCTAGACAGTTGTTGTTTTGTAGCCTCTAAGTCCAAAGATTGTAGCCTGCTTTTTAGGGCCCAAGCATTAAATGGCCAAAGACCCCACTGAAATTGATGCATTTATTTTTCTTCATTAGGGCCTGAGCAGCGACCCCTGTGGATTCGGATTAGGAGAAGAAACAGAATTGCTCGACAGGGAAAACGGAGGCGTGCTCTTGCAACACTAGCAAGACATTGTCAAATTGTAAGTGAAAAGATGAAGATGATGCTAAGCGTTTATATTTATATTTAATAGATACTGTACACACATCATTTCTGAATTCTCAGTGTGAACAATTAACGCTCACAGTCAGACTACACCCCCTCCTGGGGAAACTGGGACATGGCACATTTTCACATCACACAGAAATCTATTAAAACAGTGATTTTATTTTCACATAGCTATTATTAAAACTGATACTGAAACAATATCATGAAATGAAAAATGTGACTAATTTATTTACAGCTCAGTACTGTGCACTGAACTGCAACGTTTCTGACTTGGCCCTATTCTTTGATGGCCAAAGTGACCTGTGACCAGACTTTTATCTCTGCACACCCACAGTACCCCATCTCATGTCTGGGGTCATGATCTAGAGTTTCTGGTGCAATGTCTCACTGTTTCGTCTTAAGAACATTTGACATCCCACGTTCCACAGTAATATCCTCGACAGGGGATACACACAATAATCAGACTAAAAAACAGGGTCATCTGGTGTCCACCACCTGGCTGTCACATTAGAATCAAGCCTCCAAGTGCTGATGCTCAGTGACACTCCATCAGGAAATTGTTCAGATGCAAGCAGTGTGTGACCACCAGTGTCAGTTTCTGGACTTATTGTTGGACTTATTGGCTCAGTCCATGGTACCTTAGCTCTTAAAAACAGCCCTTTGTATGTTCAACAACTGTACCTACCTGAAGGGTTTCCAAGGGATGGTGGATTTCCTTGTATGTCATGGCCCATCACACTCATCACACCTTGCAGGGAGTGAGCAGTGCAGTCACAGTAAGGTCAACAGGCAGTATGTAAAGGCCCTTTCTGTGGTTGAAAGGCCATTTGGAATAATGAAGACCAGGTGCCGATCAATATTTTTCAAGGCTCTGGAAGTGCACACTGCTTTTGCAGTTAGGTCATTACTTGTTGAGAGGTCCTGCAAAACGTCTGCCTCAGAGATGGAGACACGCTTGAGCCTGTGGAAGAGGCACTGGGGCCAGTTGACGTAGGTGGTCAGCTTCAGCCAGACTTGTGTGTGGGAGCATCGCTGCTTCTCTTTCAGCTCCAAACATCACTCCTCCAGCTCCTCAGGACCATAGACTGTCCTTAAGGGGACATGTCTCTTATAATAATTCTCTAATAATGTCAATATTGTACATACCCACACTCCTTTATATTTTCTTTATATTTTATATTTATACTCTAATGTTTATATACTCTTTATCTATCTACCTTTTATTACTATTTCTATTCCTTATGCCTTGACATGTCTGCGATTGTGACAATGAATTACCCCTCGGGGATCAATAAAGTATATCTGTCAAAACTCATTCACACAAATATTTTGGATCAAGTTTCATTCCATGTAGCTAGTTTCAATTGCTAATAGTGTTAAAAGTTATTACAAATATGCCCTGTTACTTTTGCATAACATTGTTAAATTTTTGAAAAACATTTTTTATTATTACAAAACAAAACAAACATTTCTTTTCATCATTTAAACAGATAGATCAATGAGATTAGATAGATTTAACAGCATCTCCTGCCTGGCCTCGTCTCACCTGGCCCCCTCCTATGCCCTCTCTATCAGTTCCAGGATAGCGTCACACTGTTGCCTTTTGGTGCTGGCCCTGGCTCCTCTGACCTCACACTCCCTGGCTCTGGAGCCTGACACTATCAGGCTTTGGCTCAGATGGAACTGAATCAGGGGAAGCTGTTGGGGAAATGGAAGGATTAACTCCCAAGGAGGAGGCCATGAGGGACGGACGCTGTATAGATAGCTATTGCCTCATCCATGAGAGAGAACCACTTCCATGTTCCAGCTGTGGGCTCCCCTGATGCAGTGCCACTTCCTGTCAGGGACCTCCTGAGCTCCTGCACACACAACAATTTATATAAAATATTTGTAGTGCTCAATTAATGTAGTGTTCTTTTCAAATGTTTAATACAGCAAAAACTAAATACTCAAAGAGAACAGTAACTTATGCTTTCATGATCTGGGGCTAGAGTTAAACACAATGACTCCAAACCTTGTATGTCTTTTTTAAATTCTCCCACTTCAATATATGCCTGCAAATAAATTGACAAACAACAAACAAATCTATGAGTATCATTGATGATGATGGTAATGATTGATGGCAATTTAGTCAAAAGGTATAATTTTACTTTTATTATCAATACTCGTCAAAAGAAGATACTCTTCATTTCAGGATTTGACATAACTCACTCACATCCAGCAGCAGAGGCAAAACACTTCCCTGAGAAGAGACGGCCTTTCTCTCTCCTCAGCCAAATAAAACTTGCCACATTGTCATATGTCCCTGAAGAGATTAAAATAAATTGATATTTGCTTGTGCTTGTGTGAGACTCAGGCGCGGAGCTGATGGCTCATTACAGATAGGGCCCGGACTTGTATAATGGGCCCTTATACAGTGGGCACTTTTTTTTCCCACTTTAATTGTTCCGATAACAGCAAGAGGAACAGAAAAGTTGCTTTCACACCTGTAGTTCGGTTCATCTGGTCCGGACCAGGGGGGACATTGTTCATTTTAGTTCCGGTATAAGGTTCATGTTCACACTGACTTTTTACAAACGTAGCAAGAGGAGTAAACATGAATTTATACAGACTGACTGGTTACTTCTGTGACAGTTTTGTTGATTGTCTCCTGCATCATCAGCTGATCTTTAGGACCCATGTGAGTCCCCACATAGAGACGGGCGAAGAGGAGGTCTCTAGTACAGTAATGATTCTGGGCCTATTACATGTTAAAGGACTTAGCCTGAATTGAATTGACAAAGTACACGGAGTACCTAGTACTTGGGTAAATGCATTGAGTAGATACTATGAAAACTCGAAGTGGGGGCAGTGTTGAGTAGAGTACTGAAAATCTTCACCCATTAAAAGTTCTCATTCAAAACTGACTTATGTAAAAGTAAAAACTTACAAACTAGGAGTAGACAGCGCTCTCATTTTTATGCTACACAGCATTTAAAGCCACCTTGAATCAACTGCCAGTTCAGGATTATGTTTGTCTGATTCTCTAGTGCTTTTAACACTATTCAACCATCCCTTAAAGCCAATAAATCACAACCAGAAATTTTCTGATGACATTGGTCTCCTTATTCGAGGTGATGACCAGGTCTTTAAAAAAGAAGTTTCCTCTTTGTGAACTGGTGTGAGTCAAACTTCTTAAAATGAAATGTTGGGAAGACAAAAGAGCCGTTTATCGACTTTGGGAGGAAGAAGAAGGATCTTCTTCCTGTGATCATTAATGAAATTGGCCAGTCCTATAAATATCCTGCTGTTTGCCTTGATAGTAAACTAAACTGGAAGAAGAACACAGACACTGTTTTTAAAGAAGGCCCAGTCAAGGCTAGTTTCCTGAGAAAATTAAGATCCTTTGATGTAAGCAGAAACCTGCTTAGTTTTTTATCAAGGGATTATAGCCAGTGTTCTTTTTTTCTGCTGTGCCTTGCTGCGGAGGCAGCATTACTGTAGATGATAAAAACAAGATCAATAAATTGATTAAAAAAGCTGGCTCTGTAAACTGGAGGTCATAGAAAAGACAACAAGTGCCAAACTAAAGAATGTTAGGGATCATCCACTCCACAGTGTCTTTAAGACATGACGTTCCTTTAGTGGCTGACAGGAGACGCCCCGGTGTTCCACTGAACGCCTCAGATGGTCTTTTATTCTAACAGCAATTAGATTTTTTAATGAATTTTTCTGATTTTGATATTAAAGTTTCCAGCTGGTCCTATTTGTAGCAACCCATTAGCTCTAAGCAGGCTTCAGAAGGCCTTTTATGGCTGTAGTGCTTTTATTTCTTGTCCTGTGTGTACATACTGGTTGTCTTTTCTGTCTCATGTTGTTTGGTGTGATCTGGTGGCAATTGAGTCCCTCCACGGGTGATTAATAAAGTTTTCGATCTATCTAGCCTACAATTGTTGTTGTATCTGTCATCTTGAGATGGATATGTAGCCATGTTGCTTTGATATGAAGGCTGCTGCATACGAATCGCCTTCTCCAATTACACAGGCGACAAACATATGAACAAAATCGTAAAGTATTACCGTGGCCATTGTTGAATGAAGTAGGGTAAGCCTACATGTAGAGGAAGCTGTGCATTGTGTGTAAAGCCCAAGAGTATGGTTATATCAACCCATATTTATTCCCTCCCTTCTTCTCAAAAGTGATTGTTTCCTGAATTATTAACAGCTGGCAGCTGAGTGAAAGGCAAGATCAGTTTCACCTGCAACATTCTACTGAATAAACAGTAACCAATGCAAATTAGAGTAAATAAATCTTTTCCATCAACAGAAAGCCATGCTCTGCACAACGAGAAGATTCTGATAATATATCAGAATCACTCCAGTGATCAAATGAATTAGATGTTACAGTGTGTAGCCTACATTTGTTCTGCAGAGACTAAATATGCTTTTAATACGCTGTTAATGGAAGGTGTTGCTGCAGCTTGTGAATGGCCGTTTCACACTGCTTTCCAACACGTGACACAGTGTGCAGTAACCGGATTAGAGTTACATCAGTAGACCCTAACTTGAAAAGGGATTTGCATGATTTCCTAAATGTTTGCCTCTGTCAAGCTCGTTAACATCTGGCACAGGTGCATCGGTTAAAGCTCTGCCGCAGGAACACAGCTTGGATGGCTCATTTTGCTCATGTATTTTGTTCATAAAATGCACAGTAGATAACAGACTAGGTGTAATGAAGGAAAAAAAATGCAAATATAGCAAAGTTAAAAATAGATTACTGGATCCAAATGTAAAGGTTAAAAGTTCAGCTTTAAAAAGAAATGTGAAAAGAAAAAGAATCTCATTTGAGTAACTTAGTTGTAAGGAGTTACTACCCACCCCTGGTGACTGGGCCCTATTAAGGGGTACAAGGGTTGGAATCACTGACTCTGTCCATAGTGGTGTGGTTTGCTGCATAAGAGAACCTCTTGGCAGCGGTGTGAGCTCGTGTCTGCAGAAGACACAGATGCGGTCTGAGTCGGACTTTTCTGCTGCAGTCAAGACAAACAAACAAACTTTATTCAAAATATTTAACTAAACAACAAAAATGCATGTTCAGTCAGGAAGACTGCGTGGGCCCCCTTTTAACTGGACACCAGGATTTTGTGTCCCCACCAAAGAGCACCTTCATTACACTTTTTTGAACTTCTGACCTTTTCTTCCTTTTCTTTTGTAATGTTAGTGTTTGGCTTGGTGCATTGTTTAACATCCCAACTACTTGAAAAAAGTTAAACTAGTAAGCACTGTGGCCTCACAGCAAGAAGATCGCAGGTTCAAACCCCGGTCAACCCGGTCTTTCTGTGTGGACTTTGCATGTTCTCTCCGTGTCTGTGTGGGTTTCCCCCACCATCAAAAACATGTTAGTTCTTCAGTCAGTGCAATTGACCGGGTACTGATAAAAAGCCTGGAGTGAGTCCCTGTGCGTTGCACAGTGGCTGCCCACTGCTCCCTGCTGGGTACACACCAAAGGGTTTTTTACATCTCATAAGATTTCCAAAATGTGATAGACCACGAACATGAGGAGAAAAAATCCTAGATTTAACCGTTTTGCTCCTGCAGTGTGTGGTGTGCCATGATGTGACAAAGACAGCACACCACACACGAACAGATTTTCAACCCGAGTTTAGACTGTGAACGCAGGAAATCTTGCAAAATCTGCGCCATGACTGCGTTTCTTTTGCTTTATGCATGCTTTATGCTTTATGTTTAGGGTGACCAGACGGCCCGAAAAATCCGGGACAGCCCCGAATTTCGAGCAGCTGTCCTGACGCTTGACACTTAATGTACCGGGAGCCACGCCCCCCGTCCCGAATTTCACCCTTTGTCATCTGGTCACCCATCATCTCGCTTTCTGATTGGATAGTTTCGTTTCACGTGATAATCTCCAGAACGTGTGTGCGTTTGTCCTTGGGGATCCCCCCACACATCAGGATTTCTGATTGTAAATATTCAACATGTTGGATATTTACGAAATTACCAGGGCGCCTCCGACGTTCTTCCGATCAGGTTCGGACACTCTTAACACACCTCACACCAAGGGAGAATCTGATAAGATAATCTTTAGAACCATCAAGATAATCAGCCCGATTATCTTTTGGTGTGTACACAGCCTTAAGGGGTGGGTTAAAGTGCAGAGAATGAATCTTCTTCTTAGTATTGACATATTACTATTAGAATACAAATTAATTACATCAACAACATAAGGAAAACAGCTATTTTCCTTTAAATGCTGCTTCCAAGTTAAAGCACCAGTATCCACTATTATAATGCTGATATGAGCCTTTCCGCTGCCTAAAGCGTATGTTTACTTGGGATATTTTGAATATGTTTGGCATATAATTTTGGGTGCAAGACTTTCACTAAATCATCTGAATACATCGTTGCCACTGTTTCATTATATTCAGTTTGTTATATTTTGTGTTTCTACTAATTGTTACAACTTTCTGTTGTGTTTTAGTAATTGCCATTAACTGCGTTAGGAAACCCTCCAGGAAACAATCTCTCTTAGGATTTTTTTTTTTTTTGCATTTGTCCTAAGAAAGCCCAGGCTGACTCATCTGGACTTGTTGCACTTCTCAGTTCCATGTAATAATGGCTAATTAACTTCACTTCATGTTTTACTTGACACTTAACTCTGTGTGAAATCCAAGTTGTTGGTTCTGAGCATCTTTTCCAGTCTTTCTCTACGGACTTCAGAGGAAATTCTGCTGACCTTTGATGTAACAATTTAGCCTCGCAAGCAAGACCCTTCTCAATCAGGCAACTAACACTTATGTAATATGAAAATTACATTTGTGAGGGGGAATGTTATATAAACACAACACTTGATGAATGCTAATTACATGCTCCACTCACAGGGAGTAATAAAGCAAGTTCCCAATGGACGCTTTCCAAACCACTAGGCAAGCACAACTCATACTAATGAGCATGAACTAATTTGTTGTGATATTGAACAGAGGGTTGTTAATAGCAGGAGCCATCCCTCTCCCCAGAAATAATTATTCTAATTGCTCATTTCAAAGGTGATTAAAATGCTCTCACCTGGCAATTTTCTGGGACTACCTGCATCAGCATATGGTTTGGGACCTGCAGTCAACAGGAAGATGCCTTCTTGTTTACTCTCAGCTGCCTGAAATGTTTGAAGTCCGGCCTGATGAACTGCTCTCCTTCTGGACATGTGACTTTCACTGCTAGCCGAGGGGGGATAATTATACAGCAATGTGATGGAAGTGATGATGTTGAGTAATATCCTGCAATACCAAAGTGACATTTACGAGTTGGGGATGGGGTTTAATGTGATCTTTGACAAGACAAAATCCAGCTGTCATCAGTGCTGTACAATTGCCAAGCATATGATATGTTTCAGATTGGTTTCTGCTGGTCGCACTGCGTGGAAACAGCCCTTCCCAGGTTCTCAGAGGCATTCTGATGCACGGTGATGAAGCGGAATGTTCTGGTACTGTTGGATCTTAGTGTTGCTTTTGACACTGCAGACAACTGTAACCTGACTAGGGTTACACCGTCCATGTTTAGTTCAGGTACTACGACCAAACAACCGCTCTCTGGTCCGCCTCAAAGAGGTGGTCTCGTACTGCTGTCAAATGAACTCTAGAGCTGAGCAGATCCTATCCTAACTGCTTGGTAACCATGGTAATAAGGGTTAGGAACTGATTTAGGAAAAAGGACATTTCAGATTAACAGTTCCTAATTTAATATTCATTTCCTATCTTTAGATAAGAAAAGTGTCTTACAGAAGCTTCCTAACTTCATAAAATCTTACATAAACTTTACAATAAATAACTATAAATAACTTGTTTAATCCACATGGTCGCTCTTTAATTGCTTTTACTAGATCAACAAAATGTCAACAGATGGGACTTAATTGATTCTACCGATGTGTTTGATGACAAAACACTCATTAGTAGAAAGGCTGTAGGCGATGTAACGCTAGATAATGTCTGCTTGAGATTAAGTAGTAGCCACCGTAGCTGGAATACTGGATCAACATTATCTACATCATCATCAGGCACCATCTTATCTTAAAGAGCTCATAGTACTTTACTACCCCATGAGAGCACTGCCTTCCCAGAATGCAGGGTTACTTGTGGTTCCTAGAGTCTCCAAAAGTAGAATGGGAGCCAGAGCATTCAGCTATCAGGCTCC
>JAPMOB010245468.1:0-12541 GCA_029875015.1 Lepomis gibbosus
CACACACACACACACACACACACACACACACTCTCCCTCTCTTCAAAGCCCTCAATTGTGCATCATTGCTTTAGCTATTGTACAGTCTACCTGAATCACTGTCCTTCACACATGACAGTACATTACATTTCTTCATTTAGCTGACGCTTTTATCCAAAGCGACTTACAATTGCTATTTATGTCAGAGGTCGCACGTCTCTGGAGCAACTAGGGGTTAAGTGTCTCGCTCAGGAACACTTTGGTGGACGTGTCACAGTGAGGAGTTGAATCCGGGTCCCTCACAGCAAATCTTTTGTTACTGGTGTGGTGCAAAGCTCCCACTGAATGGATGCTTCGACTTCAGTAAGGATCAAAAAATTGAAGATTTAAGCATGTTTTGCAGAAAACATTTGACATAAGATAATAAACATAAACAACATTGTCCCTGAATTAGTAAGGGAGTTCTACAAAGTGCTCATCCAGGAGTGAAAGTCCTTACCTAATGTTGAGTTGGATCATTGATTAATCATTAATACAAACCATGTTTTTTTCTTAATGAAAGTTTTTTAAGACAATTTATGTGCAATTGGCACAACGACTTAAGGAAAGGTTTGGTTATTAATACAACATGACTACACAAGAAAGCAATGTTACTTACTCAGCTCATGTCTGTCTGTCTTGCATCCTTTTATTTCACAAAGCCAACGTCCGGTGCTGTGCCGAATTCTGCATGCCTGCTGAGAGTTGCATCTCCTGGGTGGTAACGCTCATTTAAGCTAAGAATATCGGTGGACGCAAATTTCGGCAGGTAGCCCACAACATCTGTACTACCGAATTATGCATTATAACATTTAGCTGCCCTAAATTATACTGAACTTTTTCAGTATATAAAACAATTACAGCCAACATTTTCTTTTGCATCTTAATCATCAAACAAGTGCAGCATTAGGGTGACCAGATGAGAATGGGTGAAATGCAGGTGGGTGGGGGATGGGGCAGAGATGCTCACAAGTCTTTCAGCTAGAGTCCAAGTCAAGTCTCAAGTCTCTGAGCAACAGTCCAAGTCAAGTCTTAAGTGTTTGAGCTAGAGTCCAAGTCAAGTCTCAAGTCTTTGAGCTATAGTCAAAATCAAGTCTCAAGTCTCTGAGCTATAGTCCAAATCAAGTCTCAAGTCTGTGACCTAGAGTCCAAGTCAAGTCTCAAGTCAATGAGTGCAAATTTAGCAGGTGACAAATTGTACGAGCTCGAACTCTCTGGAGAGACTTTAGAAGAAATTCATGTTTCCACAGCTGCAGCTGACGTTAGTGGAGTTTGGGCGTCTGGGGCCCCGGGGCCCGTGCCTGCTGGACCCGTTCAGTAAAGTTACATGTTCAACAATAAAGCTGTAACGTGTTTTTATAATACAGAGCACAACCAAGTAATATGCAATTAATGATAGCTTATAAACTGTAAGTCAGCACATTCCCCAGACTCTCAAAACAATAAAGCAGTAACCTGTTTTTAACTTACAGATCACAACCATAATGTGCAATGCAATCAATGACAGCTTAAACTACTGTAAGTCAACACACCCTGCAGACTCTGCAGAGAGAGACTCTCTCTCTTAAACCAGTGTAATGTAAATAAAACTGTAAGGTTATGATCAACAATTGATCAACAATAAACCTGTAAACTCTTTCCAGCTAACGGTAATAATTAGCATGATGGCAGCCAGCGGGACGTAAATGATTACGTTAATTGACCACCACAAGTTTGGCAAACGCTCATTCATCAGAGAATAAACCTCTCTAGGTCGTAGCTGAAGCAAGAAGCAAGCTAACGTTAGATGGCCAATGCTGAGCTAAACATGTTTACTCACCTCAGGTTAGTAACCTATTTTGCGTTCAGCGCTTCTTTGTTTGGGTCTTATTGTAATGAAGTTTTAAAACCAAAGTTTATGATGAATGGCTCAGCAGCTGCCAGTGTTTGTTGTCCTCTCTCATGTGCGGCCGCGCAGCAGATGCTACGTATAACGTAAGGCAAGGCAAGGCAAGGCAAGGCAAGGCAAGGCAAGGCAAGTTTATTTATATAGCACATTTCAACAACAAGGCAATTCAAAGTGCTTTACACAAAACACAAAAGCGTGTTTCTTCTGTGTTGTCACATGAAAAGATATAATCAAATATTTACAAAAATGTGAGGGGTGTACTCATTTTTTGAGATACTGTATATCTACAGAAAATTATAATATAAGGTTGGGAGACTGAGCCAGGAGAAGCTATTTAAGGGCAATTTGTTTCAGACAATAAGTTCCATAAAACCATGTCTCTACATACAGTATATACTGTATATCTGACATAAATTTCACTGCACTGTTCACCATTTGGTAATACAAATGTATCTCTACCAGCTTGACTAGTAGCCTATGGTAATAATGTTTATCCCAATATCCCAATAAAGGAGCAACAGAAGATGGATCCCCCTCCCAGGATGGACAGACATGAAATGGATGTTGTGTACACAGAATAGATTCATACAGAATAGTACAATATATTCAATTATGATGAGTGAAGTAAAATAGGACACAGCCACAGTGAACTGATTAGATTATGTGCTGAGGGAAGAATGTGTGAATCAAGAAACCTCCAACAGATCAATGTAAAACGTGTGCAGGCCTATCAAATTAAAACTCAACAGCAGGTACGCACATTTACTCATTTAGCTGACGCTTTCATCCAAATTGACTTACAACTGCTATATAAATCAGGTGGCACGCCCCTGAACCAACTAGGTGTTAAGACCGGCTCCCTCACACTCGGCTCTCTCACACCAAAGGCATGTGTCTTTTCCACTGCCCCATCACCCCCTCATGCATTGTATGCACAGGGCAATACCTATCAATCTAAATTCAATATGAGTCCCTCTTCAGAAAACATGGGCACAGCTGATGTCAGAATGGCAGAAGGTAGTGGCATGCCATGTCAGTGATTATGTTATATAATAGGTTATTAACTGATTATTGATTGATTATTTAATATCTCATGACCTTATAACATGTTCATGGTCCATATCTTTTTTCTTTCCATTCTTTTAGCACTGAATTCATTATTGTAGAGCCTCACATTTCCGCACAACAAGAATGGAGAAAACAGTGTCTTAGAAACAGGAACAAATGGGTGTTCCGTCTGTTTGCAGCATGGCCCAGATATGGTTTGTACTGAGTCCCAGGAGAGGGCTGTGGTTTCCCTGATATCGGGTCATGAGATGGGATTCCAATAAAAGGGTGCATCCCAGTAGAGGTAATCAATTATTAAACCCCCACCTCTCCACAAGGGTTATTTTTATCCCACTGAATCACAATAGATAGATGTGGAGCAAATGTATTATTTCCATAAGGAATGGGAGATGAATGGACTGAACGGAAGAAATGTGACACATGCATCATTTGTGTCACATGTAATCCACAGTGATTTCTTGTTTGGAAATCTATTGTTTTCAATTCAGTTCAATTTTATTTACACAGCGCAAATTCATGACAAAAATGATCTCATGACACTTTTCATATAGAGCAGGTCTAGACCGTAATCAATATAATACTATTTACAGAGACCCAACAATTCCCACTATGAGCAAGCACTTGGCGACAGACACAATAATAAAGTGAAACTTTTTTGGGGGGGGTCAGCCTGAACAGTATGCAAACAGATATCCAAACAGTATTCATGAATTAACTAATATCAGATTTAGCTGGAAGTTTTAGACTAAATGTCAGCGTTCATTGACAATAAAAAATGCTTCAGACAGCGAGTGGTTGCCCCTGTCTGTCACCAGGCAACGCTGAGGCTCTGTATTTTAAAATCAGTGACAGCGGTGCAGCTCCACCACTGCAGCTTCCAGCTGCCTTCGAGACTAAACGAATACCATTATGTTTCAGCCTGATATCAACATAATCGAATCACACAGTTAAACCGAGCAATTTGCAGCTTAACATAGAGGAAATGGTGTATTAATCTAAAACTTATTATTGTTAATGGTCATATTAATGTAGCAAGTTTTGCTAATTAATAACAAGGTACAAGAGGGACAAGGTTGTTTATTAGTCATTATTCAGCCCAAGGCTGCATAATGAAATGAAATGTGTAGTTCCTTCGTGCAGTGTAGGCCTATATTAAAATATGGTAACATAAAATAAAATAAAACAATATATACAGGTATTTATATACATACATACACGTAAATACCCCGAACATTCCACAGTGCATTTTTTAAATTTGCATCTGGGTTGAATGTAAACAGCAGCAACCAGATGATAATATGAAAGTTCCATCTTCACAATAAACAGTCTGACATTTGGGAAACAGAGTACATCTTGACTGCATTTGAGCACCAAGCGTCATCAATGTAAAACCACTTCCTCTCATCTTGCCGGAGTCTTGTGCTTACAGCTCGGAACATGGACCACCTGCCGAGTGCTTGATCCGGGATGTTGATGGGGTTGTGAATTGTTGTTGTTCTTAGCTTTTCTTAATGAACTCAGGCAGCAGTAAAGTATTTTGTCAGCATCTTTTCCTTCCCTGCGAGTTTGGTGCTTGGTCACATGGTGAGCTGAGATGGCAAGTTGAAAAAATTGAACCATGATCAACTTGGTATCAAATATCCACGCTCGTTCATGGGAGCTGTAGTCACTTTCAATGTTAAATTGAAATAACTGAAGCTGCAACTGCTCACTGTCTGAAAGACACTTAAGTATAGTGTCACAACCTGGCTCAAGAGCCATGACAAAAGAGGGAACAAGGCTGCGTAAATGATCAAAAGTGCTTTATTTAACTAAAGTAAACTAAACAGAACTATTTAAATGTGCAGGGTGTGTATTTGTAAAGTAAATAAACCAAAACAAGAAATGGCAGTCCGGGTGATCAGGCCATGGTCGAAGTCTCTTATTTGTTTGCTCAATCCTCGCTTGAACCGAAAGTTGTTCCCCTCCTCCATCTTCCAGGTCGTCCCAAAGCTCTTATTTGCGTTCCGAAGATTGAGGAGCGATCTGTGAGGAGCTAGGAGCGAGGATACACCAGTGCATCCTTCACTGAAGTCTTTTACTGACCAACACGCCCCGTTATTGGGTAACTGTTATATTGATTGGACGCTGCAGCTGGTCGGACTCATCTGATAGGACAGATAACATTAAACTCAAGTGTTTCACTGTAAAGTCTTATATTTGAGTTATTTTATGTTTCACTGTCTTGTTAAAATCTATGTTCATTGTAGCTTTATTTATTGATTGGAAAGATCTTTCTTTCTTTTATTTCTCCCATCAACTTTTATTATTGAGACAGTTAAAGTCAGAGAGTCGGTGAGCAAGAAACATGTTTTACATCATTTATCCTCTTTTCTATTCAGTCACATGTGAGGCTGGTCATTCCTGTGTTTTGTCCAAATAGACGACGATAAAACATAGTAAACACGTAGAATTTGTTTGATTGATATGATGGAAGGCAGTGATCGATCGGTGACGAGTGACGTGACGTGCAAGTAAAATGTATGCTGTGGTGTTAAAGGATATTAAGAGAGGAAATAAACGGAAAGCCTAAAACTGAGCATCAACTTTGATACGACTGACATCATTTCAATTTCCCTGAAACATTTAGGCTAATAAATTCCAAGACACCATGATCATATTCTGGGTTATTCAATAATGAATTTACAATCAGAATCAATAAATATAAATGCAGATAATAACAGCATTGTTCCAGTAAAAATGATCCTCTGAGCAGGACATAAAGTAACCTATAATTTTTCACGTGCATGTGTTTGGTAACAGGTAACAGAGAATCATGCTGCTCTGCACTGATGACTGAGAGTTTATTAGTACCAACACAGTGCACATGTATGTAGACACAAACTCCTTCAAAAGTCTCTCCAGCTGTTAGAGCCGACTGACAGCTGATCCAGCTGTGATCAGCTGCCGCCGTCAACGGAAAAGGGACATTGCTTCACGTGATGCTTCCTATCTCTAAAACCATATTTCTTCATCCCTTCTCTCCTGGCTTGATTTCTTTGCGTCTCTCTATGCACCCCCTGGTGGGCGGGACTAAGGCGCAAGGAAAAGACGCAAGTGAGGGAAACGTGGATGCAATGGAAACCAAGCCAGGAGAGAAGGAACGAAGAAATATGGTTTTAGAGACATGAGACGTCCTTTCCACTGAAGCGTCACATAAAGTGACGTCCGATTCTAACAAGACAGTGAATCATAAAGCGACTCAAACAGCCTATAAGATTTTGCACACTTGAGTTTAATGTTATTTGTCCTGATGTACCAGATCAGTCCGATCAGCTGCAGCGTCCAATCAATACAACGGCTGCCCAATGACAGGGCGTGTCGGTCAGTAAAAGACTTCCGGCAAGGATGCACTGGTATATCCTCGTTCATAGCTCCTCAGAGATTGCTCCTCGATCCTCGGTGCGGAAATCTGCAAGATGGCGGAGTGGAAAAACTTCCAGTTCAAGCGAGGAGCGAGAAAACCACAAATAAGAGACTTGAGTAGCACCCTTTGTTGCTGAGAAGAGGAGAGTGTTTATCTCCACAGGAGCTTTTGCTGCATTCCAGGCAACTTCCAGGAAATTTCCGACCTCCAACTAGAAAAACTATCCTGGATAGCCACCTGAAGTCAGATTTCCTACTTATGAACTCAGACAAAAAATCTGTACCACGACTTCACAAGTAGCAGCTGAATTACGTCACAAAACAATGTCAGCGCAGCGCCCATGGAAGCACACACTGTAAATGGTAAAACCATAAACTAATAGACAACAAAAAGTATATTTGCATGTATTTAAATTAAAATAATACATACGATCATATAGTAAAACCTGTTCTGCATACACTGATGTAGAAATATGTTAGGTAGCTGGCTACAGTAAAGAATCTCATAAAGTCATGTTAACATTAATTCTAGTTAATGTTAAAAATACCAAAATATTAGGAAGTGTAATGAACAACACTGACTGACCTGAGGGTTACCAACTGATGTTAGTAACTATAGGCTATTTATGTCAGTTATATTTATGTCAGCTGCCATCCTTTTAATTAACACCTAAAACACTGCTGAGGGTGCAACTATGTGCACACTTTGTCACGGTCAGCCATGATTTTCGTTCACTTTGGGCGTCCTGCACCACCATGCTCCTGGAACGCTTTGATGTCGGATGTTGAAAGTTTCAACTGGGAAATATCCCAGTACCGAGCAGTAAAGCATTATATTGATTACTTTTCTTGTTGTAACAAGTAACATGCATTGCTTTGGGACTAGTCAAAAGATTTTTTTATATATAAAAAAACATTATAGAGGAGGGAAGCTGCCTCAGCCATCAAACTGTAATAATGTGAGCTTATTAAAGACCCAAGAGGCCAGTCCACTAGAAGCAAACAAATACCAGCAAAACGAAAAGAACATAAACCTAGCCATGAGCACTAATAGTGTAAATTCCATCACACTAAGAGCACAGGTGTTGCAATCATTGGTTATTGTAGAAAAATGTAATTAAGGCTGTTCTACATTTTATTTCTGTACCCTGAAGGAGTGAATCAAACCTTTACTTAACATACCGTGCAGCGGGGTGTAATTAGGTTTTTAAATGTGTGCTGCACTCTGCAGTTTCTAAGCCTTTACAAAGAGGGACCTTATCCACGATGCAACCTGAATATGTAAATAACATCATTGTGACCTTCACATTTCGATACACACCTTGTTTGTTAATTCAGCTGCTCTCTTTACAGCCCTGAACCCCACCAAAGTATAATGTAAAGAAAAAATACATGAACTACAGCAGGAATTGCTAAAGTAGAAAAAATTTAAATGAAGTAATGCGATTTTTGTAATTCTGGTGATTGTCTCGAAGCTTATAAAATGCCAGTGAAAACTAATTAGTCTTTATAATGAAGCAATTAAATAATGACCTGCCACTAGGTCACGTCTAAGTAGGTGGCACATTTGAGCTGCGCATAAAAAAGTTTTACTACTGGCCGTTGTACCTACAATTATAACCAAGTTGTATTTTCAGCGATTAGCAAAACTGTCTTTTAAATGACAATTTGCATATCTTGAACCCTATGCAGCTAATTTTGGCCAGACCACACACTGCCTGTACATCACAAAACAGATGTATTCTTATCTTTTTAACACATCCATATCAATACATTGTGAAATTATCAACGTGTATTAAAGTGATTATGTTCTTGTCATAAAACAATAAATATCTGACATAATGTCATTTTTTAAAAATTGTTGTTCAGTGGTTAGTGATTTACCCAGTCCTTGGCTGCTGTTGGAATTGACACCTTAACAGCTACAAAATCCACAGTTTTACAAAGGATGTTTCCAATCCTTAGGTTTAAAAATCCTGTAACTGAGTTTATCGTGCCTCAGTTCTAGTTAACACTTTTTTAAAAAGCGACTTATTTTCTCAGTGACATGAACCTGAGCCTGGTCTAGGCCATCCGATGATGATGAGAATAATTATATAAGATGAAGCTAGTATTGTGGATGCTTCTCCAAATGATCACAAGATTATTGACACAAAAAGACCTACGTGTGCAGTGGCAGCATTGGTTTATGAAATGGCACAGGTCAATATTCATAAAACTAACATTTTTTTGAGTAGCTACCAAGGAACAAATCAGGAACCTGATAATTAATGATTTGATAAGCAGTTGAATAATTGGGAATGGAGGACTATATATTAGATAATGATAAATGAATACTGAGAACATATTTCAACATACTGTTTTCATTTAATGCATCATTTTGTTCCTTGTTAATTATCTGCTTATAACTTCTAACTACCCATTATTTTTGAATTACTTACATATTATTTGAGAGAATCATCTCAACTCAAGCTTACTAGTAAAGAGAGCTTCCAACTGCATCTCATGATCTTCATCAGCACATGAAACTGTGTCCATGTGTCCTAAATGGAGCGGCTGAAGAAACCTTTTACAGCTTCCAAGGAGCGTTCTTCTTCAACAGAGACTGGATTTACACCATCTACTCTTTGCTCTCTCTCACCCTCTGTATTACCTCCCTTTCTGTTTTAAACAGTACATAAACATAAGCAAAATGTGTTGTACAATAATATATTTCTACAATCATACTATAATATTACACTGTAATTATGCTAAGTATTGTGTTTAAACCTATGTTCCACTGTAATTACCAAAGAACACATGTATCTCTACAGTGATTATCATTGTTTGAATTGGATGACGTTGCCACGGAACAGACCAGCCAGGGGGAAAGGATCCTAATGTTAAACACCACATGTTAACAGTGCACACCATCCAAGTGACGCTTTCAGTGCTCTATAGTAAGGGATCTATTAAGGTACACTTAAGCTCCACCGCTCCTGTTCAATGGGGAAAAGAAACAAGAGCAGGTTCAGAGCAGTTAACAGGTTCAAAACAGTGTGGGAGGCACACAACAAACAAGCTAGTTGATACAGCTGCACTGTTTACTGGGCCACATAAATGCATCTCACTGGTCAAATGTGACTAGCAAATATACATCAAACAAACATACTAACAGTAGACAAAAAGAAAAATACACAATCAGTACACAAGCTCAAATGAACTCAATATAATTAAACAGTAATCAGACCCTGAAATTTGATCTACAAATTCAAATAACCTCCGAAAACAGACACCGAAAAGAAACACATTCTATATGTTCAGTAGAAAACCATTAACTTTCCTAGAATGTGTTCGAAATGGAAGGCAGCTGCCTCGCTGCCTCGATACCATAACAGACAGCTGCCTCAGAAGGCATCACTTTCAAGTGAAGGCAGCTCTGTTTACATTAGTTTCGAACAGCCTTCTAAGGAAGCACTTGCGGCAACGCGTGACGTTGCGTCTCTTCTGGCTGTCAGAAGAGACGCTAGCCTTAGCATAAAGTAACTAGCTATTGAAAAGCCAAAGGGCTAACAGACGCCTCAGAAATCATAGTGAACAAACTTGGTAGGTTTCACTCACGGGCTGATATTATCGTTCAATGTTTAGTTCTCACTAGATTTTCAAAAATCGAAGCGAGAAAACTACTAAAAACTTTTAAAAACGTATAATTGTTTGTCCGCCGTCTTGACCAGTTTTCGAAAGCTCCGCGCTGCTTTATGGGTAATAGCTAGCATCAAGTCAGCATCGATGCTGCCTTCAAAACTGGCCGTTACATGGGCAGCTTGAAGGCATCTCAGGAGACAGGAAGAGATCGTTCAAGCCGTTTCGAACAGCACTCGATGCCTCGCTGTCCTGTTAGACACCTGCTGACACAGCAGTTTAGTCCGTTTCAAACACAGCCCTAGTGTCCTTAAGAATAATAACTTAAGAATAGTGGTGCAACATAGTGTGCTGGTTCATAAGTAATATTGTCGTCACTTATTGGCAATTTTATAGAGTTTTATAATTAATATTTACTTCACTTGTTACATGCTAACTCCTCAACAGGTTGTGTTGTGCTGATTAGAACATGAAAATATTCTTCTTCTTATTCTTATTCTTATTATTGATAATAATCAATCTAAAAAGATTTTATACATGTTTTAGTAGTCTATTCCTTTGAAAGGTCAGTTGTTAAAATGAAAAAAATGAATGAATTACACCATGTAAATTTTAGGGCTCCTTAAAGTTGTGCTGCCAAATGAACTTTGACTTGGTTTAGCCTTCTTTTTTTAATGCAGCATGGTTTCACACATGGCAGATCATGGGTGGTAAAAATGTAACCTCTCCTCACAGTATTAATTCCACCAAACTAATCACTACCACGAAGACGATATGAATCAGCTTTAATTACTTTGCTGCACATTTTGCACGGTGTGATGCTGCTATTGCTGAGTTTTCTGACAATGAGTACATGTCTTGACATAAAACCATGAAGAGGAGGAAATCTCAGGTTCCTGGTACAGTACAAGGATGCTAACACCGCATATGATTGTTCTGATGGTGCAGCTCAAATGGATGGATCTCAAGTCACACAAGACCCATGGAATTTAACATTGTGTGATCCGAATCCTACTATGTGGGTTGCACAACGAAATAAAACCAAAAATGAAGAAATAGGTGAAGAGATAGGCGGGAAGTGTACGGTCACTCACACTGAATCAAAACACTGGCTGTTGTCATTGTTCACCTTCATTTCCCATATAAAGCCCTTCAGCTCTCCTGCCGTCCTCCATGTAAATCAAGGTCATTAGATTTTTTAGCAACTCTCTTGCTCCTCTGCTCTCAAATCTCATTTGGCCATCACTCACAGGCTTGGTAATTCCATTTGATCCCACCCAAGCTAGGCATAGAGCTCTATTTGACATCAGGAGAAGGAGATTTTTACAAAGCGCATGAGAGCAATGGAGGAGCTGAGAGATTGAAGACTAGTGGTTATACATCGAGGATAGAGATATAATGAAAGTGTGTGTGTGTGTGTGTGTGTGTGTTTGGGAGGGGGGGTGGAGTTTTAAATTGCAGAGAGCAGTGCATTTGGCACTTTTGGGCAAGCTACAGTGCCGCGGTTAGTGGTATATATAGCTGGTGGCTTTCACATTCTCTCTCACTTTCATTATTTCCATTAGTCCAGGGCTTTCACTTTCCTCTTCAAAGTCCTATAACCTGACACTTGGCAAATGCTGAAACCGAGAGAAACCCAATAAGCAGCCGGCAATTGAAGTGATGATTTTAGAGGGTACTGTAGTTCTATTCATTTCCTCAAATCAGTCATCATTTTATGCGCTCTCCATCGGCATGGCTAGAAAAAGATGTGGTGTGTAAAGGATCATTTTCCTGAAAGTTTCTACCTGCATTCCCACCATTTCCTCATGCAGGGCATGTTGGTCTGTTCGTCACACAGTTGTCACTCCCGCCCCGCTGCAACGTTGTGATTGTCTCTTTTCTGACCATGCAGAACCCTCCATCACCAGGCTATAAGACCGGGGGGTGAAGCATTGAGGAGAGAAAAAGGCATAAAACATTGATAACAGAGAGAGAGAGAGAGAGAGAATGATAGAGGAACCTGTCTCCTACAAAAATTATTTATAGATTAATACTGGACATATTTTTTATGCCAGATAAATTTTGGAGGACACAGAATTGCTGCCAGGATTATATTTGTTGAGAACATTTTTACCAATCCAGGGAGTTTTTATACTGCTGTAAAGCCATAGTGAGGAGGTTGGGGGGGGATGGTTTGGACTACAAAGCAAGGGTTTATGCTGTATTAATGTTATATCACTAATTATGAGCAGTGTGAAAAACTGTTTGTGTCAGCATAAATATCATTAAAAATGTAAAGAGTTGGACATATGAAAAACAATATCTCCCACTCGGCAAAACATACAGATGTCACAAAATCGCTGACAGATGCACAGAACTAGTTTGTTTAATTAGATTTAATTTTGTTATATGTAGGATTACGGGTTTAGTCTGATGTTTATTTGAGTGTATATTTAGATACATCTAGGTATTATTATACACATGTATGTCTATGAGTATATAGGTACTGGTAATATTATTACTGTTATTAATTCCTGTCTCTATTTGGTTAGTTAGGTA
>JAPMOB010245469.1:0-14547 GCA_029875015.1 Lepomis gibbosus
TATCAATCATTAACAATGTTTGAAAAGTCAAAAATACAAAGGGAGCCAAACTGAATTAATTAATTGAATAAAATAAATTATTCACTTGTTTTTTTTCTCACATAAATCTTTAACTTAATTTAATTTAACTTAATTGCACTCCATATTTCCTCCCCTGTTCATCCATGTGGCTCTATGACCCCAGTTTGAGAACCACTGTCATAGGGCAATGATGGCAAATCCATAAAACACACATGTCAAGCAATATTTTTTTGTACGTGTTTGCAAGGGTGACTACACTGATCCATCAGAAATAGGACAGAATTTGTGACAGATTTCCCTGTCAGGTTGTTTTGAAACATCACTGTGGTGACAGTTCATAAGGGAAATCTGATTCATAGTGAAAAGAAAAGACAAAATACAAATTATCTTTTCGATTAATAAAAACAGACCCAGGAAACCTTTATAGTCACTCTAATCTACCATCCCGTCCTATCGTTTTTTCAACAACAAAGAAAACAAAACAATAAAATGAATAATCAACATTACCACAGTTTAAACAAATGTAAGAATGTAGCATCTCAAAGAAATCTCACAAGCTCAGTTTTCACCATAATGTTTAAGCTTGGAAAAACTTGATGAGCTGTTGAACTGGAGCAGATCACATTCATCAGCCCAGTCAGTGAACTATGGGGATTGGTGTAGAGCTTTTTATATACAGTCTATGGTATAGAGGCTTCAAAACCTTGTTAACAACAATTTAGGTGGATTATGTGGCTGATACTGTGACTCATCGTCTCCCTAAAACTTCCAACCCTGATTCTGTAACTGTGATTCCTGTTTCTGAATATTTAGGGACTCTGAAACAAATGTTCATGGAAGGTTTAGGATACAGTGTTTTTCCACTCAGCTAGTCATGTGTTCGTCCAATCACGTCAGTGTCAGACTGACTAGCATACTTTTTGTAAAATGATTCCCGTCTGAAAAAAAAGGCTCATAGAGGCTCATCAAATAAACTTGAATGTTACATAGGCAGACAGCATATGTACTTTAAAGACGGTTACTGAGTGCCTTGGATTGTTCATTAAAAAGTTACAACTCTCCAGCATAGATTCAGTTTACATCTCATGTTGATGTCAAATTAGGAATTCTATCTACTGTGTTTAAAAAATATTATTGATTGTATTGTTTAAGATAACATGGACAACAAAAAACATCTTTTTTTATTCTTATGGTTTCCAAATATCTTTATTTGTCTCTTAATTGTGCTGGGACTACGGATGCAAATTAGCTGCTAAACTGAGACATTTGCATTAATGTTTCCCAAAGTGTCCATGTTGATTAATGTGTATTGTTCACATAAATACTCAAATAATAAACACATCAAATATAAAGCAAATTGTTAGGCAAGAAATATCATACAACAACTTTATTTTTTTTGCTTGGAGGCCATATGTAGAGCAGTGCATCACAAACTGGGGGAAAAAAAAAACTAAAAATGAAATGTTGCATCAACAAATGTTCCAGCAGTAATGTCTGAATCTATCCTCATAGCATCTGGGCCACTGAGCTCTTTCTGGGAATGAAATGGCATTGTTGCTTAGTCTCCTTGTACTTTTTTTTTTTTTTTGGGAAAGTTTCATCTGTATAACAATATTGAAAGGCATTAGTCTTAATCTCCATGCTTCCTTTTACTTTTTTTTTTTTTTTTTTAGTCTTAGAAGATACATCTGGTTCCATCTCTTGTAATTCCTGCCGGGATTTCAAAGAAAAGCGAAAACAATTTTTACAACAGTGAAGGGATTAAGGAGGAGGGCAGGATGGGTGTTTTAGGACATTTAGCTGCTGCTAGGAATGAGATAAATGCCTTCGAACAGCAACAACTGCTGCGACATGTTGCACTTTTTGCAGCTGGAAGAAACTTCCTTGTAATCCTTAATGGATCAGAAGCTGTAAGTCCATCTTCATCACTAAGAGAAAATGTTTAAGCTTATGAGAGTATGTATGCAGGGTACTTTATATGTTATTTTCAGAACAATACCAAATTAAGCCCTTTATTATAAAACTGTCTGTAGCTTAGCCCTGCATATGTGCTGTTGCAGTTATCCTCTTTCTGCAGCGTTACATGGGATGCAGATTGGTTTCTTGAAGATTTAGATTTTAAAAATGATGTTATTGTGTATTTTTCATAACCTTTTATATAATTCTTTTTTGTGATTGTTACTTGTACTCATCTACCACTACGCCTTTTTGTAACAACTCACCTAACACAACTTTTATGTGTTCAGGCCATATAATCCTACAGCTCAAGTATATAGTATGTGACCAAAGTGCCCTGAGTGACTGCTGTAATCACATTTAGGACTAATATAATTTCTATGGTAAATGATGCCATTGGTAATTGTCTCTGTTGTTAGCTCTTTTTGGCCTTTTTAGTATTGTTTTGTATGAACTTACCTGCTTAAATGAAAGATTCAGCTGTATTCCAATGGCAAATGTACTTATACATTTATAAAACAAAGCCATCAGCATGTACAAATCTGAAACTATTTCAGGTGAATTCACTGCAGTGCTTTTTGTACATATAAAAGTGACAGTGGTCCCAGTGTATGAGCTACACTTAGGTCATGTCTTAAGTATTGTTTTTTTGTTTGTTTAGTTTTTTAATAACCTGAGGAGGAATTCACATTCTGGTTCTTTTTGACTTAAAATGTTTACAGTTGAATTTACTGACATTGAAAAATAAAACTTTCAGTGTATTATTATGTATTTAAAATGTACAAATAAATCAAATAAAACCAAATCAAAGGAATTGATAAACTGTCTATACCAGAATAATATTCCAATAATATTCACACCAGTTGTAGAGCATTAAACATGCTATAGAGATATAATTAAATTAATTTGAGAGGAATAGTGTAGGCTAAGCATGTTACCAAGTAGCATTTACCATTTAACCCTGGAGCCAAAAATCGAGATTTGGCATTTAATGCTGAGTCTCACAGAAATGGATGATATTCTTTATCATTACCAGTGTATCTCAGCTCCATCACTACATACTTCAGTATCAAACCACCACAGCAATGAATGGTAAAAGTGTTTTCATTCTGTAGCTAGTCATACTACACAAGCAGATTTATGAGAAAATACTGCAGTCATTTGTAATGTCTCCTATTTATCACTCAGCTGCTAAAGAGACAATTCATTTGGATATCACTTATGAGTATGAGAACCTAACTTTCTGAGCGTCGGCAATAAAAAGCCTCTTCAGTGAAATGTATCAAACTTGTGGACATTAATTGCTTTGTAAATCTGACTTGGAAATGAAATGAAACTGATGGATCTCTTCAAAGTAAAGAGAGAAACTTGTTCAATTTAACAGACTCTAATTCAGTGCCTCTCCGTGTGATCAATTAAATACACAGAATAACTGTTTGATTTTTGTGGTTTTGTTGCTCAGATGTGGTTTGACTGACAGACATCAGACTGCAGTTCTGTTTGCATCCTGTGGAGGTCACTCTGTACCTGCTGTGGACATCAATTCAGCAGCAGAGCAGCATAAGGCCACCCACTGAACATGAGCTGCTTCAGATAAAACATTAAACTGATGAATCTAATCTGTCTGTCAGTGACGAGGAGACACTGACTGTACAGTATGTGGCCACGTAGGATATAACCATAAATATTATCATCATTAGAATTATTTTTTTCAATGTAATTCTGTTTATTTGATACAGCCCCTAAGATGCTACAATACACAAAAATATGAAATATATTTTAAAATAAAATAAAAACTGTCGTAAGCAAGTGCACAGTTCATTTATTTGTAAATATCTGTTTTTTGTTTGTTTGTACTTTTTCAGCAGCGGAAGGGCTGAATAAAATATTAGACTGAAAAACATGCAAGAATCCTAGCCTCATCTTCTCATCAGTCAGCACTAAGCAGCACAAGTCAAACATGTATTTTACAACGTGAATAATAACAAATGTTTAATTTCTTTAATTTATAATATTTTTAATGATAATTTTACATGTCTTTTTGTATTTTATTAAAATATAATTTGCCTTTTGTTAACAGTAGAGAGCTGAGAGAAGATGAGAAGAGGAATGACATGTAACAAAGGTGACCAGACTTAAAGTGGAGATTTTATATGGTCAGCATCCTTAACCCCTAAGCCATATGGACTCTCCCTTTTTCATGTTTTTCAAAGCAAATAAAATAACACCAAAATCACCCATCCCAGTCTCAGCAAAAATAGATGTCTGTATGAGCAGCTAAGTGACTTACGTACAGTAAATCACAGACTAAACCCAGTTGTTGTTGCTTGCTGGTTCACTGTGCGGCTGTAACAAAAGACAGCGCAATAAATCAGAGAGGAGACCAGGCTTCTCCTTCCCTCTAAAGGCAGCAGGTGGTGCTATGGTACCTCTGTCTGGCCCCTCCATAAAGACATCAACTCCCACCATGAGCTTAAGTGAGACCCCCCAAACTGGTCCTGCATCAGGCCAATAATAAATAAAACACCATTTGGGAGCTGTTTCAACGGGTATGGTTTATTAAAAGTTAGTGCATTAGATCAGGGCAATAACTGAAATTATGATTAAGGAAATGACAGGATTGGGACCTGCAGATGCTGAAAAATGGATGCGTCGATGGACAGACGCACGGGCACACAGATCTTGTTTGATTAATAATTCACAGTTGGATTAAACCAGATTGAGATACAAGCCGAGTCTTTTTGTAAGTAGTTTTTTTTTTTTTTTTTTAAAGATTTTTCTCGTGGGATTCGCTCCAAACCTGCCACCAGGAAGCTCTCGAGCTGGTGGCATGTTGCTCCGAGGATCATCATTGTCATCATATGCAATCCAGTATTAAGATGGATGCTGCCTGATCCCATCAAGATAATGGGTTTCATGTCTCCTGGCGTTAGGGGGGATGTGGTTGGTGGGACAGAAAAGATCTCTGCAGCTGATTTCTTTTGTTTCCTCCCTCATCTCTGCAGGCATCTCGACCCTTTGAGTCTACAGCACATGCTGTTACTCACAGAAAATGCTAAATGAATACCTCAGATGTTCATTATGCGTCCTCAGGTTGGAGGCAGAGAGGATACCTTGGGTTTCCAGCCAGCGAGGCAGCCAGGACAAAAGAGGGATACTTTGTTTACACCAGAAAGGGTTGTTCTGTCTCTATAATGGAGAGGAAAAGAGAAAGCCACACAGAGAGAAAAGGAGATACAAAGAGTGAGTGTGGTTAGCTCTCAACCTTTCTCCCTAGGAGTGGTCACACTGGATCAATTTCAGGCACTCTGGCTGCGTTCATACTAAATAAATACAGGAATGTTTCCAAATCTGTGGTAAAATCATACCTGACTTTTATTTCCTGCTTCATTCCAGGATTTAAAATATCACTAAACAATATAAACCGAAATGTCCAGATGAACAATAATAAAGGACACTGAATTTACTGTTGTACATATAAAACTAACTTCAGTATCAGTATTAGGCGGCAGGTTTTGACTGAGCTGAACATGACAATGGAAAATGACTCTACTACGAGTTAAAGTTGATAAACTTTACTTAAGTAAAAGTAAAAGGACATATTAGCAGAAAAATTTCCCTGGAATAACAAAAGAATTTACTGCAACTCAATCGGCAAAGTAAATAGTGATTACAACATTTAGCAAAAGATTCTTCTGAAATTGTGTAGGAGTAAGAGTACAATATAAGTAGAATATAGTTTCACAGGATGAAAATACCTTCACACAGTACTTGAGTTAAATTCTTTAAAGTAAAGCCTAAAGGAGAGAGCAAGAAAAAACGGTGGTACAGTAAAATGAACAGTCCTGCAATCAAAATTGTACTCAATTACAGAGGATAAAGAATACGTTTTGCTTGAAGGGGAACTCCAGTGATTTGACATTGCACTTTCATAAAGTTGAGGAAGTCACAAGTGACAAAAAGGTAAAAATCAAAGCAACAGATGCCAAAATTTTCAGACTGTTCTTTAGTATGGGTCAAACTCCGAAACCCTGGATCTTACAGTGCATTTCTCATAAAGCAACTTGAGAGAGCGCCTTTCATTGCACCCTCCCTCATTCTCATGCCTTTTTAAAATCCACACCCCATGTTTGTAAGAAAGACTTTGTGTTAGAAGTTCAAGACTTCTGATCCCAGGCAGAGTAAGCGTGAGGACATCATGAATCCTTGAAGCCTTATTTTAAATAAGTCTATCAGCGCAGTTAGATCCGGCTTTTTTGACAAACAATCACAAGGCCCACTTACTTAGTTTTTTCCCAAGCATTCAGCCACATGTTAGTGAGACTGCTCAGTTGCCACAGTCACGTGACCTGAAAATTTGGTGACGTGATAACAGGTGGTCATGTAACAGGTACAGGATCCATGACGCCATCAGCTGAGGAAAGCCATGAGACGTGGCCGAAAGCTTTGGAAAAAACAAGGACGTGAATAAGAGTTTTTTCTCAATTACTTCCAAGTTCAAGAACGAACCCCAAAGCTCCATACTTCACCTGTTTCAAATTCAGATTAACTAGTTTCAAGTATTATTAATAATAATCTATTTTAAGTTACCGACAACAATTTCTAGAAAATTCTTGAAACAAGTGGATTTTTGCGGGAAACAGGTTGAAATGTTCTGCAGTGTGGAGGAAGCCCAATACTGCTCCTGGTGTCCGGTGGCCCCTCTCACTCTGACTCCCTGCCCATCCAAACCCTGCAGTGTGATTCACCTAAAATAGGAGATGGGGGGAGGTGTGGGTGGGGGAGTGGATAGTGGGCAGGACATGGAGGGGAGTGGATGTCTCAAGGTCAAACGCAGAGTGGCGAATTGGGGTGGAAGCAAACTAATGAGTTTTTCCGTTGTCTCCCTGCCCCAGACCGCTGGCATCACCTCGCTGTCCTGTCAATCCACTCCCCGCCCCCCAACCAACCCATCTTCTTCTTCCCCTCCCATCTTTCTCTCTTCCCACCTTCACCACAGAGAAAAAAAAACTGGAAAAAACTGTTTATTTCTGAACAGGCCTCTTAATCTATTTGGACTGGGCATAATGGGACATTTGCATGGCGAGCACAGCGAGGTGTCAGCGATAACCACGGGGTTGTGACATCCCCTCCGAAATATGCTGAGCTTTCGCTAACCTCTCATCAAACACGCTGATCTTTATGGACTGTATCATATTGTGCCGTAATGTGCTTTATTGTCCACAGAATAAGCTTTTCTTTAAGGTAATTGGAAAGCGGGAAATGGCCGCTATCGGCGGACTTTTTAAATACATTATTCCTGAAATGTGGCTTGTGTAATGACCCTGTCGGTGTAAAACGTGAGATTTATCTTGGCAGCAGAAATTGATCCATTTCACCTTTGTCTAATGGAAATTTTTATCAAGTATTATCTGTTTATGTAAATGAGCGTGGCCCCTGGAACGGAGGGGATAAAAAAGTCTGGAGGGGGGAGCAGTTAATCTAGGGCCTCTTTACGTGTCAGTCTGGACATAATGCATACAGGATTCATCTCTGTGGGGGTGGTGTGTGTGTTCCGGTACTTCTATCTCTCTGAGAACCAGGCTGACTTGTAGACCTTCATAGTGAAAACATTTTTGTTTAAAGAGGATATTTGGATGGTCCTCAGTTCTTTACAGGGCTGTTTTAGGGTCAGGACTTGGGTTTAGGATTATTGATTAGTGAATATAGTGCTGATGCAGTGTTGTTTTTTTTAAAAGGACTTCAAATACTCTCTTGTCAAAGAGTAAAATTGGGTTTAAAATGTTTGACATGACAATTAAAGATATATTTCATATATAAAAATATGAGTGCATGTCACTCAAATATTAGTGTCATGTAAAAAAGGCTTTGACTGTCCACAACAAAACATGCACTGAGCTTGTGTTATTTCTGGCCCCATAATGTCTATTCATCACTTCGGCTCTTAACATATTTCCATATCATAAAACTTTTCACGGACAGCGCTGTTATGTGCGGCATTATACGGTAACTCAGACATTTGGACATGTCAGCTGCAGAATAGATGGCACATTTTGGATCACTGACTGAGCAGCATGAAAAATGAATGAATAGCATGGAAGCTGCGTGTAGTGGCGGTGGGCTATAGTCACTTAGAAGAAGGGCTGTAAAGATTGACAAGGCCCCCCTCACTTGTGTTTTCATTGCAGCGGACGCTTTTGATGTTTTATGGGGGAGGCCTCGCCTTGTTGCCGGAGTCTTTGGCGTGACAGCAGTGCGACGGTCTTGAAATACAGCTGGTGGGGGGGGATTCTCCACGGAGGGCAGCAAATGGAGCTTCACCGGGAGCCAGCGAATCCCCGGTGGCCCCTGCTGTCATCTGCCATCCTGACAAGCAGACAGAGAGGGGAGAGTCAGCCGGGCTAAGTGACAGACACGCCAGTGTGACCCAATCCACCAGGGGGAAGGCTTCATCACTGTCTTAAACGGCGTGATGTTCTCAGAGGCCACAGACCGGGTCTGAGTCCAGGCTAACCTCGGCTGGGACCCCCCTGCTGATGAAACAGCAGCCATGATGCATCACAGCGGCCAGAGTTCAGCTGCAGCAGGCTAAGGGGAGGGAGCAGACAAACAGAGAGACAGAGTAATACAGAGGATGATGTATGGCACCAAGCATAATGCTGCTGAACAGACACTGCACTCAAAGGTCTTCTGGTTACAGCATAAACACTTACTCTTACACACTGAAGAATACTCTGCTCTCAGTTGTCTTTTGGTAAATTTAGCCATGTTCTTATATTTGTCTTCAAACCTTTTGGTTTTTGATTGATTTTCAATTTTTAAATTGAGATCTGGAGACACGCTGACATCGCAGCTTTACAGTGTGAGAAACAAAAGATGACCAAATAAATTTTAAAACCAGTCCATATTCTATAAAAAAAGGAAACACATCAGTGAAAACACCTGAAATGTATGTGCAGTTGTGTGCAGTAGGTATGGTAACTTGAACATCTTATAAATGAAATACATCTTTTGGCCAATGAATTCACTTCACCACTTTTAGAGATACATCAGCTTGTTTTTTTTTTCTTTTTGGGCTGCAGCAGGGCTGAAATATATCCTTTGCCCAACGCAAGCCCACTGTCTCTTGAGGGCATGCAAGTTTGAGACTTCATGATATGAAAATTCTTAATGGACTTACTTTTAATGAACTGAATTGATCAAATTCTAATAATACAAAACACATTGCAGAGTGTTTGTGATGCTCAGCGATCCTGCAATATCAACTGTGGCCACTACGCCTGAAAAGACCTCACAGCCCAGTGCAGCTCCTGGAAGCTTGTCATGCTCAGTGCATAACTTTACCTGGAAGTAGAATTTGTTTTGTTTGGGAAACGTTCAAACTCAGGATTTACATGGTGAGACTCAAAAGCTTTCAGTATGGGAAAACTCAACTTTATTTGGACAACCAACGTCCTCTTACTCTTAACTACTGAGCTGTTCCACCGGGTCAACTTGAAGTGCCATGCTCAAGGCCACATTAGCAGTGCTAACATCGCTGCATCTGTTTCCTACTCAGTGAGTTGTTAGTTTGAAACCTTCAGCCAGTCTGTAGCTCTGTATGTGACTTTGCTGCACCCTGATCCATTCAGGTGAGCACCTGAGGTAAAAATCCACCTGTGTCAGTTTCTCTTAATGTCTGCAGTCTGGACCCATCATGTTGATCTATGTGAGATGTTCTGCCTCTGTAATTGCAGGAAAGTGCTTTTCCAGCCAGTTCAGGCCTGTATCTGTCCCTCAGAGACACAAGTGGAGACCATTTCATCCTCCCCTCTGTCACTGCTGGGATTTTTGACTTCTTAAAGAACTCACAGTGCCGAGGTCAGCCGTCAACTCCAGCATCTCACTAAGGTCCCCAGATAAGAACCAAAGCACCTACGAGGCCAGTGAGCCCTCAAACACTTCTCGTTCCCTCCATCCATGACTCCTGGTATTCTGGGACCTATATGTAATTAAAAAGGGGATTTAAATTGCCCCCAAACATTAAAAATGGATCCAGTTGGCAGCAAATGGAGCATCTCCCTGCTCATCTCCAGCCATCTTGTCCGGTCCTTGAGGGCTGGAGGCTTAGACAGATGCTCCTCCAGGAGGCGAGGGAGGTTTGTTTGTGCCTCAGGAGGAAGTGGATGTCTGTGGTGGGCTGGAGGCTTTTTGGATGATCCTTGAACACATTACGTCAGAATGTTGTTGCTGAAAGATGAAACAGCAGCCCATGAACGACTGGTCGTTAGTTAAGCAAACTTTACTTGAAAAATATTTTAACCCTTTATGACCTGGCATAGAACAATTCAAAGTCATATTACAGTCAGAACAGATTTTTGGATTGAAGACCTGTGGTAAATAAAGCTGGTGCATGGTCCATTTGGTGCATGGTAAATTTGACATGGGAAGTCGGAATTTCCGAGTTCAAAGTTAAAAAATTTCCAAGGGAACGCCCCCTTGGAAGTGGGAAGTCGGGAGAACTGCATTACCACAACTTTGTGATCCAAGATGGCTGTCGGAGTATTAACAGTTAGTGAAAGCTGTAGTTTATTAGCACTTCTGTGTACTTGTGACTCATAGACATGTTTGTACACAAAGTGCTGTCCAGCTGCCGTCTGTGGACGTGTTGCTACAGTCTTTAGCATGAGTAAATACCGCACAGTGCTTTTTTTTTTATCAACCGGCGAATCAATAGTTAACCTGGATTGTTGTATACAATGGCTGGTCGAGCGAGGTTTTCCAACTTGTTAACTGGAACGCCGTCAACTCGGGTATGACGTGAAACCCAGTTCCGACCTCCGACTTCCGAGGTAAATGGAACGTAGCAGTAGAATCAAAAGATGTATAGCAATAAAAATCTAATAAAAATGTATGTAAAGTTGAATTTTTAAAAGTAAAACACACACTCGCCTCACTTGCTCTGTTTTAATTAGTTGCTTATGGTGGATATTGTTTATTTGCTTTGTTCATTGAACTGTTGCTTTCTCTTTGCACATGCATCAGTCAATACATTAAATAAACACAAGAAAATATGCAACTTTGTAAACATGAGCTTGTAAAGAAAAATGCTTGATGGAGGAGATTACTAACATGATTCATGAATATATGTTCCCCGTGTCATGATCCTTTTTAACTGTTTTTTTAGAGTAGGATTTTCACAGTAATGAATCTGCTTGCTACACCTTGAAATGTTAAAGAACTTTGAGGAATTAGGTGATCTAACCATGGGGAACCCGATAACCCTCCTTAAAGAACACATTCACAAAGAGTTAGAAAGCCCCAGTTCTATCTAAAGGCAGTTTTGGGGATTTGTTTTCCTGAACTCAGAGGTGCTCTCCAGTCTATCTCAGTGGTGAACCTTCACTTTCTACAGCGTGTACGTATGAATCAACCACTTCAGCCCCAAACAGAAAGTCACAGAAGCTCCCATTCCACCAATGAGGAGCAGCTGCTTGTGTACTCGTTGCAGGGAGTCTAAGCATATGAGCCCTGGCGTTTTCCCTCCACACTTATTACATTACCATGAGCTTAGCGGCGAGGGCACCGCTGCATCATAGACACGGCAATTACTTTGAGTGTATGCGGGGTGTCAGTCTGTGTGTGTGTGTGTGTGTGTGCGCGTATGTGAGGAGGAGGCCCCTGACTCCTTGGCATCCCCCCAACACACACACACACACACACACACACACAGACACACACTCCCCAACCTCTTGCACCCGGTGTCAGAGCCTTCTCCTGTCAGTAATTTGTTGCTAATCAGCTGTCAGCTCGGAAGCGATGATGAGGTGATCATCGTGGGCGGTGGAAGGTAATGGCCTTAAAAGTCACAGAGTCAATGTCAATGGGATCACTCGGATTCAATCAGGAGAGGCCCGATGAAGGATGGCGCCCGCTGACATTACCACTCATTTTGAGCCCAAGCATCTGGGTCCTAGTAAATAACCATCAGTGGGTGGGTCCAGGGGACAGGTCATTAGCCCTGAGAAAAATAAATATCTCCTCTCTCGTGAAGGCTGCAAGTCATTTAGCACAGAGTAGGAAATTTCACCCTAGATTAAGTATGATGAGCCAATATCAGTCAGAGGAGAGGCCATACTGAGCGGGGGGCCCTGATGAGACGCAGGGAAAATTTATACACAAGCCTCAGCAAATGTAATATGATTTTAAAGGCGAGGAAGTGTGTTGGTACAGGGCTGGAAGGAGGGACAGGACCACTTGAAACTAGAGTTTGACTGATGGGGTTTTTAAGGGCTGATCATTCGAATTGAAGCTGCTGATCGCTGGTATTTTCTGCTGATAATCTACATTTTGAAATTTGCCCAATTTGGGAGCAAATATTGAAAAAGATTTACAGTTTCTTGTAGATTTATATACTTGTCAGGATCGGAAAACGTCCTGAACAGCTGGGATACACACTGGAATTGTTGAATAATGATCGTGCAAATGGGCAGGTTTTAAAATGAGAGAAAATTAAAGTTCAAAACTAGACTGAGAATAAAATGTGCAGAAAATAAAGTGAAATAAAACATCTGAAATAAATAGAAGATATCTCCTTCAACATCATCTTGCCCAAGAGCCCTGACAGCTCAAAGGTCCAAATGTGGATATGGGACACATTTTGCTGTTGCTAAGCGGAAGGGGGCATCTAATTGGCTAATTAATGTGCCCCCATCCCCCATTCCCCTACACACGCACAGGTCAGGAGCTCACAGCTTGGAGGATATTGCTATGCTCTTACATCACACAAGCACTCACAAGACCAGCTACTTTCAGTATTTGGTTACAGTTTTAATTAAAATTGTTTTCTGTTATTCTTCTATGATTAACTTTTAATCACAGCCCCCTCTGCCAACAGTCTCTCGCTGCTGAGTCCCAAGATTGTAAAGTTTGTGGGAGGATGACCCAGCAAAATAGAGTTCGGGAGCCAAACGAGTTATATTAGATTATAGATTATATTAGTTTATATTGGATTAAGACTGGATTGATTAGATATTCAAAGACAGAAGTTCATATTCCCTCCATATTCCAGTTAGCTGCACATCAATCATGGTCCCTTTATGAAGCCAGAACCAACAAAAATCAGTTCAGTTACATTATGCTGTAGACTGGACTTGTTTGATAATACTTTACTTAATATTGTTGGTTTAGGGGCAAGGGATTGTTTGTTGAGATACATTAGAGTTATAAAACTAATTTCATTTTACTGTGTAATATTAAATAATGCTATTAACCTAATCTATGGTGTTGACAAAGGACAAATCAAGGAGAAGTTCTACTATGCCTGACACTGTATGCTTCTGAGTCTCTGTAATGTGTCAAGTTTTAGACTACAATAGAAGGAGACTCTATCCGGCATCTCCTTGTAAAATTCGTGCACATACTTCATCCAACGTGACTAATGTAAAGCCTCGACAATGCACAAATGACCCTGGTGGCTTTGAACAGTCATCAATCCAATTAATAGGAGATGGCTCTGAATCCATTATGGCAAATATAATGCAAACATTATTATATTAACCTCCAAATCTAGTCTAATTCTATCAACATAATTAATTTAATCCATTTGCGAAGTGCTGGTTTTATGAATAATTAATCAACACTTAAATATTAAATATTCATATTTGTTCATGTATCTCAATTGTGTTGGAGCTCTGCTGAGTTTCTCTTAGTCAGCTGTGGATATGAGCGTGTACATGTGACCTGTCTAAAAGCAGAGAGACAGCATCAGTCATTTCTGCAAAAGCCAAAAACCGACATACGTTTACGTTGAGTTGGCAAAGCCCTCTAGTGTCTATAGGAATTACAGTCAGGTGGGAGCAAAAAGAGAAAATAGTATGAAATTGTTATAGAGCCACAAGTCTAACTTTGACACACCATACGCTGTTTGCTAAATTGATAATAAACTATCAAAAAGTATATTTTATCATCTGTAACATATTTTGGAGAAATATATTCAGGCACACAGCGTTGCTCTAAAGACGTATGATTAAAGCAACAAAGACCCATTTTCAGGGATGTAAAAATCCCAGCTTACTGCACATGTAGTGCTGAAAACTGAGAAAAGGGTGTATTCAAATGTATCCAAATCACCTGATTTGGACAAGTGACATGGAGGAAAATATCAGAATATTAAAAAAATATATATTGGCAGTTGTTTTGGTGCAAAAACAAGGCTCCCAAACCCTGCTTTCAGTCAGTCCCTAGTGTGTTTGCATACAGACAGACCAGCCAGACTGACTTCATGGAGAAGAGTCTTCACAGTCGGGTTCACCACCCCTTTCTCTCCTCTCACCACCCCTCGCGCTCTCTCTCCCCTCACTCTCTCTCTCCCCTCCTGGGCTCAGGCCATATATCTCCCCCTGTTCTCTTGCCTGATGCCCAACACTCAGCAACTCTTGGCGAGGCATCATTAGGTATAATGTACTTCCCCTCTTTCTCTCTCTCTCCCAGGGATATTTTGGAGTGGGGCGAGCGAGATGACCTTACTGAAGGGCTCAGACTGTGCTGCCAACTCCGTCTCTCTCTCTCCTCTCCATTTATGCCCCCCCC
>JAPMOB010245470.1:0-24332 GCA_029875015.1 Lepomis gibbosus
GTGTGTGGGTGTGTGCTTAAACAAGCTCTACAAAGGTCTGGTCATGCGCTCAATAGCTATTTAAGCCAGTAGAGGGGAATGGGCTGACTCTTGGGGGCAGACAGTTCTGCAGACAGAGAGGAGCAGCATGCATAGTAAGAGGTAGGGGAAACACATTATACTGATACTTTCTCACATAATGAACTGCAGAATGCAACTTAACAGTGTGAATGATGGCGCTGAGACTAATGTACAATTGTACAATTAACTAATGTACAATTAAGCTGCTGGCAAAGTCACAGACTGAAAATCAACTTTTATTTCAGATAAGGATATAACTACGACAGATTGCCACATTGCAGCCCATGTTTCACTGGAGAAGTATTATGGTGGAGTCATGCATTCATTCATAATATACAGTATCTCTGAAAAAGATATGTAAAACACTTTTCCCCCAAGTTCTTTTAATTGGTTTTGGGTGGTTGTTATCATTGTTTTGTTGTAAAATAATTGTTGCCACCAAACTATTAGTCACTCACTTCTTTCATTCTCAATCAACAAGTTTCAAGACAAGCAAATCTAACTCCAAAAAGGCTGAAGCATTTCATCTCTTGGTGTTCAATTGTCGAAAGCTTTTCTGAACTTGTAAGAGTTGAAAGCTAATGGCTTTGTGAATTATGAACAGTGACTTGTACTGCCCGCAGGGGCATGTAATAAGTGAAGTTTCAGAATAATGTTAAGACAACTGGTTTTAACAAGAGAACACAAGACGAGTGAGTTGCTCTTGAGTGTGTGTGAAGTGCACGTCTGCAGTGTATTGAATTTTTTGTCTTCATCTTACCAAATGTGTGCTGGGATGGACTCCAGCCCCTTACAACCCTGAACATGATAAGTGGTTTAAACAAAGATGAATGGTTGGATGCAAAACATCAATTCTCACCATGTAAAATGTGTCTACGCTTTCTTTGTGTTTCTGAAATTCCTAACCTACTTTATTCTTAACTTATTCACTCATCTAAACAACGTCATGTACATAAAATCTTCCCCCTTTTTTCACCCTTCCTTCTCTCCGTACTTTGGTAGCATGTGGAGAGTGGGTGTCCTGACGGTGACCCTGTGCGCCACACTAACGCTGGCCCAGTTTCCCCGGGAGTGCGTCACCCCCGAGGGGCTGCGGAGCGGCCAGTGCTGCCCGTCTCCTACAGGGGCGGCAGGAGATGAGTGCGGCTCCAGCACAGGAAGGGGGCAGTGTGTGACCATCTCAGTAGACAACCGGCGCCACGGCCCCCAGTACCCTTACGCTGGGCGCGATGACAGAGAGAGGTGGCCGCTGAGATTTTTTAACCGCACATGCCAGTGTAATGGGAATTTCAGTGGCTACAACTGTGGCCGATGCAGACACGGACTAACTGGACCAAACTGTGATCAGAGGATCTCTGTGGGTAAGAGAATGGATGCTGCTGTCTAAACTAAGCTTTGGCAACCTAAAAATTCAATGTCTATCTCCTACTGTACCATTTAAGATCCCGGTGGGTCTCAAAGACGTAGGAAAATACATCAGTCGAGGGAATGAATGCAGCATTCATTGTTAGGGAAAGGAAATGTCCATGTTAATTTTTTATAACATTTTTCTTTCCTCCTCTCGCCCTGCGTTTCTCCTACACCCTTTACTCTCTCTTTCTCTTCCTGTCCTCCTGTCTTCCTCTACCCCATTAACCTCGCCCCAGTTAGAAGGAATATCATGCAGATGAGCACAGCTGAGAAGCAGGCATTTGTGAGAGCGTTGGACCAAGCTAAGAGGACCATCCACCCTGACCTGGTCATCTGCACACGACGGTACATACATAAGCATAATATATTACATTATTTCAATAATTCTTTTTGGGCTTGATTGCTAAGAATATTTAACTGACTTAATGAAGTAATTTCAAAGAAAGACTGGTTTTTATTCAGCCAGTCTTTGGTCTCATTTCGAGACTGTAGAATAGGTAGCCGAGCTTTGCCCAAGGACCTGCAGGCTCAGTCAAGCTGAGTCTAGCAGTTGAAAGCGCCATAATATAGCTTTGGGTGAACTCATGCTGTGTTTTGAAAATTATCTGTAAAATCATAAAACTTCTCATGGCAGCTTTCTGTTTAAGCTGCAGGTGGAAGAGCAAATTATCAGTTTAGGCAGGAATAAAGGGATTTATAATCTTCTAAGTAACTGTACATAAATCTGTGAATAACCTCCTTCCAAATCAACTGAGGATTATATTAAATTAATTTTTTCAATTCAGCTGCAGGTAGAAGAACGCTTTTAATGTCCTAATCATTTATTTTTAAAATTCCTCCTGTATTAATGTCTTCACCCAGGATCTTAACTACAGGGCCCATTTTTGAGGCCAAGTCCCTCTAGGCAGCTACACACAAAAATAACAGTGCCTACCAATTTGTAGTTCAGCTAAAAGCATATATTCTCACGGATCAAATCAACCAATATGATTTTGGAGACATAGAAAAGCGAGTGGATAAACAGTTTTATCTTAGAGCACTATGGAGGAAAAAACACAATATGACATTTACACCACTGCTCCCTTCACCTGTAGGTACCAGGAGGTGTTTGGGCCCGATGGCAACACCCCGCAATTTGAGAACATCACCATTTACAACTACTTTGTTTGGAGCCACTACTACTCTGTTAGTAAAACCTACCTCGGGCCAGGCCAGACCAGCTTTGGAGGTGTAGACTTCTCCCACGAGGGCCCAGGTTTTGTCACCTGGCACCGTTTTCATCTGCTGCAACTGGAGAGAGACATGCAGGTGAGCTGTGGGACAGAGAGACCAAGGGGGGCTGTGCAAAAGGAAAAGGGAAGCAGAGGAGGCTTTTGAGCTGATGGAGTGATGAAGGAAGTGGGGACGGGAGAAAGGATCACAAAAGAGAGGAAGGAAAGATGTGGGGATTTGAAGAGATGGAGACAGAGCAGAAAGCTATCCTGCAGGAGAAAGTGGGAGCAGAGAGGGAGAAGAGCAGACAGAAGTGAAATATACCAAAGTGGGAAAAGGTGAAAAAAATGAGAGACTGAAGGTGAAAAGACAGAAGGAAAATAAACTCCATTGTTTCATTAAACTATATATTTTTCAGAGACACATATATCTATTGATTAATCCATAAGCGCATGCTTTGTTCTTTTATTCCATTTACTGTGTGCAGGACATGCTGGGCAACCCAACCTTCGCCCTGCCCTACTGGAACTTCGCCATCGGAGGCAGCAACTGTGACATCTGCACCGATGACCTGATGGGAGCCAGGAGCACCTTCGATATAAGCTCCATTAGCCCCAACTCTGTGTTCTCACAGTGGAGGGTCATCTGTGAGAGTGTGGATGACTACGACACTTTGGGCACAGTCTGCAACAGTAAGGACAATTGCAGGAACACACATTATATATGGCGCTGCACTGTGCACCACAGCAGTGTTGATATACAGCATAGTCTCAGCTGAATCGGAAAAGAGGGCAAAGAGCTCGTAAAGAGAGCATGTAGAACATAAGCTGCTATAAATAATACCTCACAGCTGTGCTGCATTTGATATTGCTCGCTATTACTACAGTTTTGTTTGAAACTGCTAAACAACTTCTTCTGAGTTGCTGTCTGCATCCAAAGTGCTGTACAGTTAAAACACTAGATTTTAGGATGGCAGACAGACATCAGAAACACACAGTAGTTTTTTAAGTGTTAATTCCAGATGGATCAAGTGGTTTACACTAGAATAAGGCTAGTCATTGTAACACTGTAAAAGGCTGGACTTCAGGTGATCTGATTTGCAGGGATTGGATCTCATTCCACACTGGTACCAGATTAGAATCCCAAATAACGGCCTTTGCTTTAGTTTTCAAATACACCTAATTCATACAATTGTTTTTCATCTGTTATTGTGGAATAATAGAAGAATATCAATGTTCTCTTACTACACTTTACTAAACACATTAAGGGGGGTCTTTTTTGAACAACTGCATATGTATAAAAACATGCTGAGGGACTTTGGTTACAGGTAGAACATGTGAGTGGCCAACGTGTGAGCCTCATTACCGTCTCATTAATCCCCTTAGAGAGTCATGGCAGGCCTGGTATTTCCTGCGTCAACAAGCAACATCTCTAAATGGGTTAGGGGGGTTGCCTCATTTGTGCATGTGCTTGTTGAAGACAGGAATCTAGCAGTCTACTGGTTCCTTTGATCTGAGGGAATAATCTTCAAACAGACAGACAACGCAGTTATGTAGCCTTCTGTTTATGTGCTTGTGTGTGTTTGTGTATATGTGGGAGAGAAAGTACACACCAAAAAAAGAAAGAATGAGATCATGTGTGTAAGAGGAGGGGGGAATATCTTCTGTTCAGTCACAGAGCTCCCACTCACTACTGTTGACTTTTAGTGAATAATTCAAAAAGAAAACTGCCACCCTGTCATGTTCAAGACTGATCAAACTAGTCTAGACTCCCACATAGAATTAAGTAGTTAAATAATACAACATTTCTAATTATCTTTCTTTCCATTTCTGTAGGGACCACTGGTCTGAGTGTGAAATAAAATCTGAGTGCCCCCCTAACCCAAAAACTGTAACTGTTCAAATGGTCTGTTGTCTGAGTGTAGAGGTAATTATATTTCACCTGAGTTAGATAATATTATCTCTGACCTCAGGTTCTGTCCTTATCACCCAGGCTCAGAGACCATTCCCATTAGGAGGAACCCAGCGGGCAACGTGGCCCGGCCCATGGTGCAGAGGCTGCCAGAGCCCCAGGATGTGTTGGACTGTCTGCAGCTCAACACCTTCGACACTCCACCTTATTACTCCACCTCCTCCGAGAGCTTCAGGAACACCATTGAAGGTGTGCAGTTATGCGTCATGGCTCAGAATCAAAGCAGCACTTAAGATTTAACATCCACCCAAGAACTGAAGGGGGATTTTCAGGTTCAGTTGGGCTCAGCTCAAACTACAGAGCTGCTTAAGTACTGTGTGACTACACAAATACAAACACAAAGCCAGAATCACACACTCACACACATACACACTAGAGCCTCCACCCACATGCACATATGGTTAGCTCCAACACAGCATTTGTTGTTCCTAATTTTGGTAAATCAGAGCTTTCATTTAATGGCTTTGTTGTTCTGTATTTTGTAGGCTACAGCGCCCCCCAGGGGATGTACGACCCAGTGATCCGCAGCCTCCACAACTTGGCCCACCTCTTCCTCAATGGGACGGGAGGGCAGACTCACCTCTCGCCCAATGATCCCATCTTTGTCCTGCTGCACACATTCACCGATGCGATCTTCGACGAGTGGCTCAGCAGGCACCAACCAGGTACACACAGACTGATGAAACTAGAAGAAATATAACTACCTCAGAAGGATGAATGGATGGACAAACTTATTTTTTCTCATCCTGCAGGTGATGTAGTCTATCCTGAGGAGAATGCTCCTATTGGGCACAACCGGAGATTCAACATGGTTCCTTTTTGGCCTCCTGTTAGCAATGCTGAGATGTTTGTCTCTGCCCCAGAAAACCTGGGATACTCCTATGAGGTCCAGTGGCCAAGTGAGTTGCAGCCCACACACACACACACACACACACACACACAAAACCCAATGGCCCCTGACCACCTCCCTCTTTTCCTCCATAGCTCGTGTCTACACCGTGTCTGAGATCATCACCATAGCCATTGTTGCGGCGGTGCTGGTGGTGGCAATAGTGGGTGCCGTCATTGCCTGTGCCATGCGCATCCGTTCTTCCCGCTCAGCTGAGGCCCTGGAGCCACTGCTGGGAGAGACTTTCCAGCGCTACTCAGGGGATGACCGGCGATTGGACAAATCACAGTCTGTTGTCTAAATCCGCGCCTTTCCAGACAGGCCTTAACATTTTCACGCAATTGTTTTGCTTTTTTTATTCCCTTACTTCTTCTAATAAAGCTGAACTGGTTTTGAACCCAGACTCTGTGTGTCTGTGTCAGTGTATTTGCTATAAATTGTAGGGCTGGGAGAGTGTGGCAGATCTCTTGCATGACACATCCAGCAGAGGAGATCAGACTGCAGCAAACGGGTCAAACTGCCTGCTGCAGCTCAGCTTATAATGAATGGTAAATTGCTATTGGTTGCCAGGACAGGGGAGCTATTTCTCCCCTAAAGTGTCCCTTCTTCACCTCCCAGTCGCTAAAATGTTCATGCAGACAAAGTGTGATGTTTGTGTTCCTATTCCTTTCATTCTGTATTCAGTCTAGGCTTATTACTGTGGGACTAATATGCTGTACGGTATGAACAGACGACAGACAGGTCTTAATACTACAGGCCTTTGGCTGCAGGCACGAATGTGCTTGTCTGGAGCCTGAGGCTAACGAGCAAATCAAATCACTTTAATGTTGCTTCCTCACCAATGAGTCCGATCATGCAGTGTCTTCATAACAGTACACGCACCGCCCCCATGTGGATAGAAGACATTACTGCGACAAGAGGAGAAGATTTAATTAAGATTTTAAACAGTCGTGTACTGTTTTTGGTCTCACAATCGTTAACCATACATTTAACTTTAATAGGATATGTTGCTGCATGTAGGGAATAGCACATGTCGGGCTGAATAGGACCAAAATTAAAACTTAAGCAAGACTTAAGCATAATTAAACTGTCACTGTCAACATTTTTTATAGTAGTACAAAAGAGGAGCAGGGTCGGAGAAAGTGCACATAGCGTTAATGACGACTTTAGTTAACTGGAATTGTGTTCTCGCGTGTAGGCGATTTGAGCCACATAGGCCTACTCAAACTGTGTTTTACATGTTTATATAAAGACTTCACCAAAAACGATTTAAATTATAATTGACAGGTATTACCTATGGTAAGTTCTGACCTGCGCAATGCACGAAGGGGTGGTCTGTCCTGTTATGACCTCTTCATTTACAAGGAAAGAAGAGGTTGTGCCTCTGAATGGGAGTCTCGCAAAAAATGTTGCCACCTGCCGCTGCGTAATGACGCACCAGAGCGCACCATGACAAGTACTGGGCATTTAGGATCCCATGTTGCACTGGTGGAGGCGGGGCTGTTGCTACTATTAAAGAGGTTAAGGCCTTAGTATTTTTCTAGATAATTATTTAAAGATACACAGTGTGTAAGGCAGATACCAACAATTTTTCGATTTGGCAAAAAACAGTGAAGAGGTAGTAAACAATGTCAGAAGACTTTTAGGCCAACATGAAGATTTTTTTTTTTTGGAAGTAAGACTGTTACACAATAAATTACTTAATCAAACAGGGACAAATATCAAAACTAATATGATCACTATCAGGTCTCCTGGGTATACTCATAGCCTCAGTATTTCGGAAATCATGACTATAGCCTTGCCTAAAGGAGAGAGAAGTCTTAATAATCTGTATTGAAAAGTGTGAAATTATTTGACAGGCAGATTCTTGTTTTAATAAAACAGCAGTTTTAAAACTCACAACAATCTGATGCGGCATGTCACGCAGTGCTTCTCTGCTATGACTGCATGACTGTGTCTAATTATTTCTCGCTTCAGGCTACGCTACTGAATAAAATGACATGATGTAGGCACGTGTGCTTCTCTGCACCAAATTTCCCATCAGTCCAGCTCATTTGCATGTGGCACTCTAGACTCAGTATTGATGTGGAACTAGTGGCATCTAAATTGACAATTTACTGTAATTACTGTAGACCTTTAATAGCCTAGTGGCTTCAGTAAATCTCCCTGTTGGGATATTTTTATCTTGCTTTAAAGAAAGCAAGATTTTAAGACTCAGCACTGGACTGAATTACTTAGGACAGGCATTTTGCAGTGCAAGCTGAAAAAGTATCTCATGGGAATGGATGGAGAAGAAGAGTTTTTTTTGGAACCACCATCAGTTGGCTGTTCTCTCTGTACCAGCGGGTGACACTGACAGCAAAAAGACACTATCCTTTGGATTTATTAACATGGATAGATGTGACAGTCACAACAGAGCAATCATTTGGCCACTGCTACCCTCCCAGGAGAGAGGATCATTAGTGCCTTTCATGTCAAGTGTGCTCTCATGAAAGTCATCTTATTCTCAACTGCAGAAAAATGCATTACAGTTTTGTGGAAAAGGTCTCATTGACTGCATATTCCTAAGAAATGTCTGGCGGAGAGGGAATTTGAGCTTGGTTGTGAAAATCAGCAAATTTTCCTGCTTAATGTAAGAGAAGAAAGGCAGATGTAAATGCATTTGCCCCCTGCTACTCCCACAAGAGCTGTACATCAATTGAAGTTCAAATGCTAAAAATGTAGAAAAATGTAGATTTGTTTTTAGAAGCCAAACAGGTAGCAGAGTTTTATTTCTCACAAAAGAAGAACCATTATATTCTTGGAAACATCCTGGTTAAATGCACAAAAAGCATTTTGCTATTTCTCCATCATAAAGCCCTCTTCATGCCAGCCTTTAGGCAAGGCAATCATTCGTCTGGAGAAGGATAAACCAGACTGCGATGGCTGGGTTTCAATAAAGCTTGCAATGTGAACAGATGGCTTTGATTAATGCGGAGGCTCCAGACAGGATCTCCCTAGATGCCTCCTATTTCCTAAATGAGACATTTGTGTGCAAATGTATTGTTTGTCAAGTTGTCACCAGTAACTCCAGTAATTAAAGTAAAAGTTCTGTGCATTTACAGTAAACTGGCACCGGTTTACGCTCCCTTGGTGTTTCTCAGACTCAGGTTAAAAAACACCTTTGTCCTAACTTTGGACTTATTTCTTCAGCTTTCTCTTTCCCCCACCTCTCTTCATGTCACTGTAGTCCCTTCTCTGTGATTTAGTGCTGCCCTGTCATTCCATGATATATTGTATGACATACACTTCATCCTGGCTCCTTGTTTAAACCTGAGTGATCCTGAATATGTATTCATGTTTGACAAAGACAAAGAGCGAGGGAGAGACAAAGAGGATAGCCACAGCAATAAAACATCTCCAAGGCAAAAAATCAGTTCATTGGTTTGGAAATAGATGCAAAAATATGCAAAAAATGCTAAAAAAAAAGTTCTTGCATGTATCCTTCAAAATGTATCTGCAGGCACAGATGTCCTTGTTTAACAGTTCGGGAATCTCAGATTTTCTCAAATACTTCTTTCTGGTCTACATCTGTGGGCTTTTCAAAGTCAAACAATGTGATATCCACTGGCTTATCCTACTCAGAATTACTCCAGAGAGCCACCACCAAGCATCTCATAACAAGAAATATTTCTAGGTTGCTGTCTTCTCATTAAAATATGACCATATTTATGGTGACTGCTTGTTTCACTATGGTACAACTCTAATAATGGAATAATAGAACGTCCTGAACTATAAAAAAGTTTGGTATACAAAACTCTAACAAATGAACATTTAATAAGATGCCTTACAGTACATTCAGTTATTTACTGTTACACAATACCAAACACACTGGTGTGCGCTCTGAGGACTACTGACATAAATTAAATAAAAGTAACTACTGTGAAGAAAACTTAAATACCCCAGTATAAATAAATTCATATAAAACAGGACTGAGAAGTTTCTAAATAAAGATTGCACGTTACTCTATAACACAATGCATTTAAAGTCCTAAAAACAACTCATCAAGTTAAAGATGATGAAAACAGTAATAAATAATAAACCAGTTACTCGCACAGCTGATATTTAAAGTAACTGGTATTAGCAGCTGCTTTTAATAGATGAAAAAGATTTTTTCCCTATTCTACCTGCTTAACATAAGGTGGTTATCATCTCTAACTATACGAATGTCTAGCAATACACTGTTATATTCAAGCAATCATGACACACTTTTAACTATTAGAATATGAGAATGATGAATACAAGTAAAACAAAGCAAATGTCCTAAAACCTTATTGCCATACAAAAGATTGGCAGAAGCACTTGGCATAGGAGTCTATCACGGTAGTTAACTCTGAATGAACAGAAGTGAAGAGACAGTGGTAAATACATGTGAGATTGTTTCTTGAGACATGTTTCTATTTCATACATATGTATGGTTGGCAGATTCAGGAATTTGGGGGACAGTAATTTACTCAAGAGTGTGTTTAAATGGGTAATGACGTTCCTTGAACAGGATAACTAATACACAATATCTCATCATCAGTTGGGACACTCAGGTATTGGCTTATTTAATATCTGCTTTTGGTGCTGTGGTTTCAATGAGCATCTCTTTCATAGTAATTTTAGATAGTAGATTCATATAACATAAAATTACTTTAGTTTAAATAACACCTTCACAGGAACATGAGTTTATATTGGGAATACTGCGTGCATGTAAACACATCCACTGTGTGTTTGCAGTTAGAGGTAGCTCCCCCAAACTAAACACAGATACATATACACTTTTTTTTTACCTTAACTATATCACTTTAACTGTCCACTCAGGTTTGTGTGAAGTAGTTGTGCGGGAAGCAGCTACAGCATTTTATAGGCTACTTTGCAAAGACATAATGACAATCGGACACATCAGGCCGTGTCTCAGGAGAGTACAGTTAAGACCACAGTTCCCTTGGTCTTTTTCAGGATGTCCACAGCTTCAGCGTGAGTCACACCCTCCAGACAGTGCCCATTCACAGCAATAATCTGATCTCCACGTTTCAGCCTGCCGTCCTCTACGGCCGCCCCCTGCGGAGTACAAAGACCAGTCCATCACCACGTGCAGATCAGAGATCACAAGCCGTTGACACCATTATAACTGTAAATGGAACAACTCACTTTGAAAGAAAATATAAATTATGTAAATATATTATCTTATTAACCATAAGTTGCTTGAAATGACAAATTGCTGGATGATGTTATAACAGCATTATTACTGTACAATAAAATGTATAACACATTTATGGTGTGCTAAGAATTCTTAATAGTGAAACAATTTGTGATATTTTTGTTTTTAAGTTCATCATATTTATATTATTATAACTCACTATCTAGCTGTTAACCTTATGCCTTTTGCAGTTAATAATTTTGGCTTCCTATCTTTCAGTTCTTGTCTTCTTGCAGTATATGAACACATACAAACACTCTGCCAGTTTAACTGAACACCATGCTGCCCTGAAATTTGATTTTCAAATCCCTGGATCCTGTGTGAGAGATTTCTCCCTGGAGGACATTCTCTCACCTTGTTGAAGACAGTTTTGATGTAGATCGGCAGGTCTCCATGCGGGCTGCCGAACCCTCCTACGATGCTGAAGCCCAGGCCCGAGGAGCCTCTCTCGAGAGTGATGGTCTTATACATGCGAGTACTGTGGGAATAGAAACAAAACAATGTAGGTGTGTAGTTGCTGGGCATGCTAGTGTGCATATTTTCGGTTGGAGCACTAGCTCTGCACTGAAATTAGCTGTGTGTTTGTGATCTTATCCAACCATGGCAGACAATGGGTGATAGGAGAATATCGAATTTGCTACATGCTTAAATGTGATGAATACCAGAGTTATTAGAGAATTTTGTTTATACAACAAAAGCAAACTAATTTTCAATATTTAAGAACACAGTTTTTCAACCTTGGAGTTGGGATGGATTGGCTGTTTTGTGTTGCAGCATATTTAGGACTGATACACTGTCTCTTTAATGTAAAATAGGGTAACAAATAATTACTTTCACAAGTAATTTGTCAATTTCTTTCAGTTAATTATTTACTTGATTGAAATGACAGTTACCGAATTCTATAGTTTTATAGTATCTTCAAATCCATTCATTGGTTCGATAAGCTGACAATAATTATTTTCACAACGAAATAAAACAAAGAAATTGGTATTTTAGCTGAAACCTGGGTTAAAAATAATAACAATAAAAATAAAAACAATCCATTGAAAACAAAGCAAAATACAAATCCCAAGAAAATTCTCATTTTGGTCAAATGCACGATGCTTCTCACACAGCGACTGCACTTCCTCAGTATTGTCTAGAGGACCAGGGTCAGCCTTTGTCCTTATTCAGTGAATAAACCAGGAGGGAAACACAGTAAGATCATAAAGTACAAGAGACTGTCATGAAACTTACCGGAGGTTGTTGTGAGGCAGGCTGCTGGTTTGGCCTGATGACTGGGCATGTACATCATTGTGGTCCTTTGTGCAGAACCCACCAGAACACGCTGCCACCTAGATATATACAAACACACATAGTATTATGATAAAAGAATGAGTAAATAATGATTTAGACAAACATATTTTGAAAGTTCTTAATAAACTTTATCATGAACTACATGAACAATAATCTGATCTCTTACTACTGTAATAACATTATCATTTTGATAAGGTTTTTTAAAAACACACAACGTACTTGTCAAGAACAACTGACATCTTGTTCCTTAAAAGTATCTATTTTTATCTCTTACAACAATAAGTTTTCCAGAGGCTTATTAACATGAAGACAAACAGTGTGCAATCATTGTCACACACACACCATTGTCTTTAAATGACAGCATAGTGTTCACATGCAAAATACTGATAGCAATAACTGAAAGTATAAATGGTCTAACTTTTATTCCTTGTTAAAGACTTGCTGTTTCAGTTGTTTTTATGTAAATGGTGTATGGGTGAGTTTTATAGCAATAAGTAATAATGACCTAGAGGAAGCAGGTTATGGTGCATTACTGCTGTTCTCCAACAACTTGCTGAACTTATTTTCTCACAGGCAGTATAGATTGACTGCTGTATGGCTCACTGTAACATTACCTGTAGACAGATGTTACCGGTGGCATTCTTTAGTAGGTCTCCAGCTTGGACATTAGTCATTCCCTCCGTGGACACATCGTTGATACTAAGGATCCTGTCGCCTGTCTGATTGACACACACAAACACACTTCTAAATTTGCAGGACATTTTATTGACCTCCCTAGAGAGATAACCTAACATCAGCCAACACCGCTATGTAACTAAGCCTGACCCTTAGCCAACCTTAAGCTACTCTTTGCATTTCTAAGATTTTATAAAACCCTCCTTTCTTTTTGATTTTTTGGGGGCTTTTAGTAGGCTACTTCCAAATTCCTAATATATACTTTATTTATTTTATTTCTCTACATTTTATGTTTTGTACAGTAAGTCTACAACAATGCAATATTTATGAAAAACTTAGGCTAATAGATCGTGTGGGCTCATCTATTCTTTGCAACTCCTATGTATAACCTATGGCATGCCATTTTTACTCTAATAAATATGCACCAGATTGTGCAGCTTCACCTATATTTTACCTTAACACAGTCATAATTCAAATCTTCACCTTAAAATTAAAGCATACCATTTAAATAAATGGTTAAGTTTTTGTGCCTAGACAAGGAGGTGAGTCCTTATGATGTGATGACAATAACAGATGTATCCCCACAATGTGATGAATGCACATTACACCTATACACACACATAGGGGCACATATACATCGCCACTCCCCACCTGTAATTGCTGTGTTTTGGCAGCAAGTCCATTGGTATCCATGGTAGCGATAAAAAGAGGTACGTTGTCATGGGGACTGTGTACTCCTCCTGCTACACCAATGCCCAGGGAGTCACATGGACCCTGTGGTGATACCACACACACATTATAGATATATTAGACAATACCAGTGAATCACATGGCAGATTCTGTGGTGTGGCGATAGAGGAGTGGATAAGACACACGCCTCTGGTGTGGGAGAGCCGGGTTTGTCTCCCACTGCGGCACCCACCAATGTGTCCCTGAGTAAAACAGTTAACCCCTAGTAGCTCCAGAGGTGTGCAACCTCTGACATATACAGCAATTGTAAGTCGCTTTGGATAAAAGCATCAGCTAAATGACTAGTTATTATTATTATTACATAATATAAACACCTAATGTCATGTAAGACTGGGGTCTAGACAGGTAAGGACATTATATATGGCTCTAATTTGGATTTTGTCATTTGAGGTAAAAGGAAAAGCAAAAGGAGTCACAACCAAATAACTTCCTGGAAATATACATCAAAATGTTGCCATATTTTATGCCTTACCTTTTGTATTATTACTCTTTTGATGTTAAGGTTGTCTTGCAATGCTGCGGGAGATAAGTTTGCATAATCAGCTGGAAGATGTTAACAGCATGCTTTCCAGTCAAAGTAAATTGCTGTACATCTGACACAAGCTTCACTGACTAAAGTCTTAAGAATAGGAATTTGTATATGTTTTTGCTGTAGGACAACACTCTTGAAGGTGAGGGCCACTCACAGTAGGTCCCTGATTTGTTATCTGTCTCCCTCTGGTGGCCCAGGGAAGTATCACATCCACTTGAGGGCGTTAGGGTGGAACAGTCAGAGTCTTCGCTCTGGATAAAACATAACTTAAAGTACTCCTAGGTTCACAAAGTACTATTGTTAAAATAATGAAAAGTTGAATTGCAGACAACATCAACATGATTGAGCTCATTTAAGAAAGCATCCAGCTCAAAACAAAACAATAGAAATCATAGCAAAATAAAATAAAACGGTAAAGTCAACACCTGATGAAATCACAAATGTTTACGCTTTCTCCGCAAGCCTGTCATGGATTAGACACAGACAGCCATGTGAAACAGTTTACCTGGCTTCTCTGTGAGTACTGCAGCCCGGCTTTAAAACGAGCCACCTCCAGGTGGGCCACTCCACTGCAACTCTGAGAGCAAAAGTGACACCTAAGATGATGAATCCATAAAAAATACTCAACCCACTACTAATTTGTTTATAGACTTTCTATGTGTAAATGTGAATGTGTCATACCTGCAGAAGCTTCTGTGCATGTTCCTGTGACGCTGCACGGACATCCTCCCCATTGACAGACAGAATCTGATCGCCTAGCAACAACCTGCCATCTGAATCTGCTACGCCTCCTCTGATGATATCCGACACAAAGATGCCTGTGTCATTACTGTTGGAATAAAACAGAGGTCAAAAGCTGTGTTTGTTCCACGCTTTTAGAATGAATGATGAGACCTGTGGGCCTGCTGTTTTGCGTAATGTCAAACTTGATTGTGCAAATACATGAAGCTGCATGAAAATCTGCACCTAAACTCTTCAGAAATAATGTGTGTCCCATGTCTTCCCTGCAGTGTGACCTTATGGCCTGGCTCTCCAACTGTAATTGTGTATTATTTCATTATGTGTCCATCACCTTTAAAAAAAAAAGAAAAAGATCCCTGTTGCTGCAGAGTCCCTGACCTCTAACAGGGTAAAAGCCTCACAGCTTGAGAATACAGTAAAAGAAAGTTTACTTTTTACAGTATTGTCGTTACCAAAGACATTTCATTCCTTATTATACATACACTTGACAAAAAAACTTAAAAAAATAATTTAAGTGTAAATTAAATGTAAATATAAAATAAATCATGTTCATTATATTAATCCTTGTTTTTCAATTTGTTTGTTTCTAAAAGTTAACAATACTATCTGATTCGGATTTGATACATAAAAAAGAAAAATAAATAAAATAAAAATAAATATCACTGAAATAATTTTTGACATTTTTTGCCTTATCAAGTATTGGGGGATAAACCAGGCTTCAAAGTGGTTTTGAGATTTTGAAATGAAGAAAATACATTCCTAATGTAAAGTTTTACATTAGGAAGTAGACTACAGTACAGAGGACCTTATTGGTAAGCTCAGCTTAATCCAGAAGCTTTATCAATAGGTGTACATAAATTTGTGCCAGCTGATTAGCTTTAAAGGACGTTACAACTATGATTTAAATTAAATTAAGTTGCACATTACTCAGCATAGTCAAACATGTATACTTAAAAGTATATAACTTGGAGGTTCGTCATTTGTTAATCAACATTATGAACATACCTCTTCCCCACAGTGGTGAAGCCTAGCCCCTCTCCAGGACGAGGCCTCAGCTCCAGGCTGAAGACGTCCCACAGATCCTCCTCCTTGTAGGCCTCCTGATGCCTGAAGACACACAGGCAAACACGCTGGGTGGTAAGCCGCAGCACGCCAATGGCCTCATCGTGAGTGGCTTGCCGCAGGTCAATACCATTTACCTTTAGTAGGTAAGAGAGATGGAGACAGGTCATGGTTGTATGATGGGTATTAATAGAGATAGGGAGTAACTTTATTTGTGTACCATAAACAGCAGATGGATTTTGTAATAACCAAATACAAGGAAGGCTTTGCTACATTGTGGGCTATAGCATCAAAATAAATGCATGTTATTGCTTTGAACCAACAATGTTTTGCTGCATCCTGTTGCTCTGTGGGATTAGTCCACTGTCTTGTGCATGCTGATTTTGGCATTTCCTCTTTTCAGAGGACATCTTGCCAAAGAAATGAAGTTTAAAATTAGCCAATGAGCAAACACTGGCATATTTACAGAACTGTTGACTACTGTGTGTTGTCCCTATAAATAAAGAAATGAAAAACAACAATATTCTTACATATTAGAATATTTTTATAATATTTTTTAATATCAAAAGTTGGAGATGCATGGCATTCATTGGACAGCGATATAATGTAGATGTACGAAAAGCGCTGGTTTTAATTTTAATCACCAAAATGAAACAAGAAAAGATTCATTTTGGTCATGTGCCCACAAAAAATAGTTCTCTGTTGCTGCGTTGGAAGAAAAACCAATATATGTTATGTTACATTGTGTTTTATGGCATGATGGATGGTCATTTAAACAGATTTGGAAAAACACTGAAAACGGTAACAGATTCAGTCAAATTAATACATAATGTGTGTGTGCGTGTGTCTGTGCGTGTGTGTGTGTGTGTACCCATAATACCTCTAATATCTGGTCTCCAGCCTGCAGCCTTCCATCTCTCTGTGCTGCTCCTCCATCATTTACTTCATGGATTATTACTGCCCCCTGGTGGAAAAATCCAAATACATTATTAGAGAGACTGAATGACTATTCAACAAACTACTACTTAGTATTTCAGGTACTGAAAAATCAAAATAGATGTTTGTTTACACAATACACCATCAGCACTTTCTCTCACAATGTCTCTGCAGATGCATTGTATTGGCAAAAACATACCGAATACCATAATGATGCTTTAAGATTAAAAATCAATAAAGTTATAGGTATGATTTCACCTTATTTCCAGGAAGGTTTGGCAATGCATTTCATAAACAAAGATATAACAATATTAAATGCTGGTGTCAAATATCAATTGGCCGCTCTCACCAGCAGAGTGTCGGTTCCTCCTACGATGCTGAGGCCCAGGCCTACATTTCCTTTACAAATCTCTATGGTGGTTTCCTTGCCAGCCATAACTGGGCAGGTCAGAGGGTCAGAAGTTGTGGGAGCTGATCCGAACCAATCAGACCGCCCCACAGGAGAGGTCTGCATGGTATTCGCGGAGGAGGAGGCGGCAGGGAGGGTTAGGGAGGAAGCAGGAGAGAGAGAGCAGGGATAGGTACTAGCTGTCGGGGGAGTTAGGGAAGAAGAGGAGGAGGGACTCTTGGAGCGACTGATGGAGAGCTTGACAGTGACCCGGTGTTTGAGAATCAAACTGGACACCTGCATACAGAGAAGACAGGTGAGTCATAAATTATTAACTCAGCTTGACCTTGAAGTGCATATTGTGTGTGTGTGTGTGTTTGTACCTTGTCTGCTGACAGTCCTGCCACAGGTTCATCACCCACTGCTATGATTCTGTCTCCAACCTTCAGCCTGCCATCCTGCACACAGGCAGAAATATGAAAAAAAAAAGGAAGGAAGCAAAATATAAGAATGCGTATGTAACAGAAGGATGCAGAGGAAGTGACATTAAAAATCAAACACACCCTCTGGACAAATATCTGGATAACTATTGCCAGGGGCCCTACATTAAAGCTTATTAGTACATGACGACATCAGTTTAAAACATGGCAACCATCATCTTGAGGTTAATCTGGTTTAAATATTACCAGAAATACCAAGAGACTAGAGCCATCACGTCACAGTTTACAGCTGCATATTTTGTACAGTAATGTGGGGCTCATTCGTTCGTGCCACTGTCTGATTATTGATTACCAAAGCTACAGTCAAGCTACTGAGGCTCAATAGATCCAAAAACCTGATGAAATTGCAACCTGTCTGCTGATATAATTCCAAAGTAATGATTAGAATGATGTCTACTGTCATGAAGGCTACAATCACAGAGATGACAGGTCCTCAGGAGAAGAAAAACTCTAAAACAATACCCTGAGTATGTAGCATAGAGAATAATGTTTGGGTTAAAAAAAGGGCAGGCTAGTTCTGATATTGTGCAGTGGTGGAATGTAACAAAGCACATTAACTCAACTACTTGTACTATAGCTGAGTATTCACATTGTATGCTATTTTACATTACGTCTACTCAGAGGCACTCTATTTTACCCCCTGTTATAAAACATGATGCATTGTTATTATTTTAACAACCCGATAATAGAGCTAGTACGTTAAATATTCTTCATTTTACCTGGCTAAAACATTACTGAAGCTGCTTACATCTTAAAGCATCAGCAATAATAATCCAAACACAATAGAACACTGTGACAGGGGCCACTTCACTGCCTTCAAGTACATTTGAATACTTTAGTTTTTCTGTTAAAGTAAAACTATGCCTGAATATTCATAATAAATGATGAAGTGATGATTTAGACACACTCCAAATGACACGACTTCTGCAAATTCCTACAAAGAAAACATATTTATGTAATTGATGAAGGTTTTGAAGATAATGAGGTAGATGCTACTAATGATGTCGCACCTTACTCGCAGTGCCGTGCTGGGTCATGGACCTGACCACCACTTCTCCCTTGGATTCATTCTCCGCCAGGAAGAGGCCAAGACCTTCATGATCCTGGAGGAAGATTGAAAAAGACCAGACAACAAAACTCTAACTTTGAACCAAGAGTGAAGCTAACAGCAGTGTCAAGATCTCGATTTGCCTTCATATTTGCCATTATGTGGGAAAGACATATTTTCTCTAGTATCATGTTTTGGCTACAATGAGAGATGGCCACCACTAGACTGGCTGCTTGAGCTGTTAGATATGTGCAGCTGGAGACCTGACAATGGTTAATGCCAAGATTTACTGAAGGTGTTGTACCTGAGGTAGGATGATGTGCTGGATGTCTCTGGATAATCCTCCACACTCTGCAGAGTCTGTCTGGGAGTCGACTGCATTCTCACACTCTGTTCTGGATCTCTGAGGCGTTTGACCCAGTGCCGCTTTATTCCTAGTAAAGCAAAATCAAACCTGGTATTATCCATCTTTAATACCTGTATCCTGTTTTGTAAAAGTTTAGGGGAAATGTAAATGCCAGCAGATGTTACCTGATGAGAATTATCTTGACTTTAGACGGAGCGTTATTGATGATGGTGGAGGCATTCTGGTGACTCCGGCCATACAAGATCTGACCATTGATCTAGAAGAAAAATCACGTCATGCACTATGTCCTTAACGACATTTTCGCTTCATCCCATCCATCTCCACGTTAATCTACCTTTCTGCCATCTTCTTTTGATCTCTTCCCCTCCCGCTCTCAGCCGTCAGCCGCCCCTCTACCTCAATTTCACTTACCTTCCGTGTTACACGGTTGCTCATTGCAAGAATCCAGCCCAGCACCAACCATCCATTAAATGGTAATTTGTCTGATAAACCTACTGTGCAGGTACTCAACGCTCTGCACTCATCCATGCCTTATATACACAACCCACTACTCTCTTTATGTTGCTCTCAACTTTATATCCCCTAAAACCCCTCCCATCTGTTCATCCCAAACCCTTCTAACTTCTTATCCCTTATTGTCCCCATTAAGTCTCCTCCTTACCTCTAGTAGCTCGTCTCCAACCCATATCCTCCCGTCTAAACCAGCAGGTCCTTGAGGGTCTATGTCTGCCACGTAGACACTCAATCGGGCCCTGGAACCATCCTTGTTCCCTGTGAGGCTGATTCCCAGGCCGTGAGCCGCAGGGTCCTTCTCCAGCTCAATCATATGGAGCTTCCCAGACAGGCTGCCATAACGCTGAAGCATCTTTTCTAGAAGAGACAGCGTTAACAAACAGAAGGCTGTTAGGAGGAGGATATGATGGGTACTCCGAGAAAAAAAACACACAAAAAAACAGAAGTGTGGATTGTTACATGTAATGACTGACACTTCATGTGGAGAGGATGCACTACACCTTACAGTAGCTTGTTTGTGAGTGTGTGTTTGTGCAATTTGTGTGGAAGGGATGGTGTCAGTCATGTTGAGGGGAAGGTGAGGGATGTCTGTTTCTGTTTAATGAACATATGCACTATGACTATATGTGGAATGTGTCTGCGTGGTTGTACAGAGACAAGAGTATGTGTGTGTGTGTGAGTGTGCGCATATGTTCTGTATCACTAAAATGGATGTTATGTATGTGTGTGTTTTTCTGCCTGGTAATTTATCTATGTATGCATGTGTGCATGGTTACATTCATGTGTATGTACCTATATATATTTGACTAAGATTTACATATGTGTACTTTATCATGGTCACACAGACTCCCTGAAAGGTACCCTATGAAGTGTTCGACCACTAGCAGCCCTGTGGATCAATGTTTTTATGAGCAAGATAACTATTTTGTTGAGCATGTTCCTGTTACAAGTTTCATACAATTTCACTGCTCTACAGGAAGCAGTAACTTGTCAAACATAACAATACACCAACAAAGGTAGTGGAGAAGAAGACTGCAAGCTAGTAATGTACATTGTATGTACATTCCAAACTTTTAAGTAGATCAGACCTGAAAATGAGGAAAGAAATATTTTCAACACTTTTGCTAGGCCTCAAGGATACACACAATGCATTTTGATGAGTTACACTGAATGTAAGCTGAAACTTTGTTTGTTTGCAACAAAAGTCCACGGGGCACTTTTAATACTGTATGTGCATTGAGCAAACCAAAGGAAAACTTTTTTTTGTGTGCTAAAGAACAGGCTGAAAGTCTCCAATCTCATCTGAAAAAGTAAAACCATTCTTACAAATTAAAGTTGCTCTTCCAGGACACACTGTACAGGAAAAACAAACATTTTTTTTTGGCTTTAGGCGTGCATTCTTTGTTCATAATGCATTCTCATTATAGTCTGGGTCTGGCCAATCAGGCTTCACATGAGAGTGGCATGAAAATAGTTTGCTCATATGGCTCTTTGTTGTTTTTAAATAATGGAACTTTGAATAATGTGCCCAATAATGAGTGTTCAAAGAGTTATCACAGTTTCTTAATGTGTCTGAGACTCATGACATTTTCTTTTGTAATGTATGTGTCCAGTCTCTTTGGGCCAGAGGGCATCATATGACCTGCACTGTGTGAAGGTGCCCATTAAAATGCATTGCAATGCAAATGCAAAATAAAGCCCTTTTTCTGGGGGGCTTTCAAGGGTCCATGTGTATGTCTGTGTGACGTCTTTATTATGGAGACTTACTCCTGCCAGTGTCTTTCTCGTCTTCAGCAGCCGCTGTGATTGCAGTTCTGGGCCTTCTCCGATCCATTCTATCTGATGTCGGCGAAGGTACCTTGGGAGAAGTTTTGCATTATTGAACAGGCAGAGTTGGAGATGCCTCAGGGGTCCTTCAGGCATGAGTTGGACTACCCCTGAGGCTTGTTCAGTGTGCTTGATGTAGCGGTGGGAAAAACTGACGAACAGGATGAATTAATGAACACAGTTTTAATGTCAGCTAAAAATAACATGAAAGATGACCAGAATCATGCATTATTTTGTAACTAACTTATAAGTGCAAGAAAAAATAACTTCAAAAGAATGCACTGTCTATTTAGAGTGTTAGGCATCTCCACCAAAGAGAAAAACAAAGGGTTTAAACAAACAAGGTAGCTGCAAGGGACTTTGAACTACAAGGGTTCTATCAACAAATATGCACGCTAATTAAGTTTTTGGATGTTGGCTTAGTGCAAATGCTAGGCTGCTTTTAAGATGGTGCATACCCATGATAACACACACACACGCACACACACCTACACACACACACACACACACACACACACACATTGTACCAACCTTAAAGGGGGTGGGAGTGAAGGGGTTCGTAGGGGAGAGACTAAGGAACAGACCACTGAGAGTCTCTGCTTCCTACGATTATGAGGGGAAACACAGATATAGTCCTATACACGTCATCACCAAAACAGCAATCTACCTCTCAAAAAACACTTTAAAACCTCTGCATTCTTTGTGGAATACCATGTAGGTGTTACTGACTCATCTTTTCAATTGACATCTTGGTCAGTGGTCGCGACCAAAAGACAAAAAGTAGCTACTGCTTTTGGATGTTTTAGGGCAGGCATACAATATATACACTCAACGGCCACTTTATTAGGTACACCTTGCTAGTTCTGGGTTGGACCCCTTTTTCCCTTCAGAATGCCAGAAATTCTTTATGGCATACATTCAACAAGGTGTTGGAAACATTCCTCATAAAATTAGGTCCATACTGACATGAAAGCATCACACAGTTGCTGCAGGTTTGTTGGCTGCACATCCATGATGCGAATCTCCCATTCCACCACATCCCAAAGCTGCCCTATTGGATTGAGATCTGGTGACTGTGGAGGCCAGTGGAGTACAGTGAACTCCTCATTGTCATGTTCAAGAATCCAGTTTGAGATGATTTGAGCTTTGTGACATGGTGCATTATCCTGCTGGAAGTAGCCATCAGAAGATGGGAAAACTCATAAAGAGACATGGTCAGCAACAATACTCAGATATGCTGTGGCATTTAAATGATTTTTCCTGGCACACTTGACATCAAAGTGTGCCAGGAAAAATCCCCCACACCATTACACCACCAGCAGCCTGAACTGTTGATACAAGGCAGGATGAATCCATGCTTTCATGCAGTTTACACCAAATGCTGACCCTACCATCTGAATATTGCAGCTGAAATTGAGACTCATCAGACCAGCTAAATATTTTCCATTCCATACATCTTCTATTGTCCAATTTTGGTGAGTCTGTGTGAATTGTAGCCTCAGTTTCCTATTCTTAGTTGACAGAAGTGGCAACGGGTGTGGTCTTCTGCTGCTGGAGCCCATCTGCTTCAAGGTTCAATGTGTTGTGCGTTCAGAGATGGTATTCTGCATTCCTTGGTTGTAATGAGCAGTAATGAGTATTTGAGTTACTGGTGCCTTTTGTCATCTCGAACCAGTCGGCCCATTCTCCTCTGACCCAGGGCCGGGCCGTGGCATAGGCAACATAGGGGACATAGGCGGTTGCCTACGGCGCCTAATGTCAGGGGGCGCCACAAGAGAAGATGTTTGACTTGCCGCAATTGAACTCAGCCCAGCTGCTGTGACACCGGCGTTGGCCGTGATAGTAATTCAGAGCACCTCGCAGCTCGTGCTGTGAGTCCAGACAGTTGTAACGAGTCGTGACACCTTCAAAGTCACTTAAATCTGATGCTCAGTTTGAACTTCAAGTTGCCTTGAACACATATATATGCCTAAATGCAATTTGGAGATTGTCTGATTAGCTATTTGTCTTACCAAGATATTGAACAGGTGTACCTAATAAAGTGGCTGGTGACTGTATATTTCAATGCATATCATTTTGTAAGTTATACACAACATTTATCTCTCTGAAATAGAAAACCACAGGTGAAGTTCAAAGTATCTAGTGGAGCAGTGTTACCTTGCTGCTGTGTGAGTTGAACTGTGGTGTTGGAGTTAGCCTCTCATGGTTGGTAAGCAAAGGGGACTGTGGGTAAAACACAAGATGGGAAGAAGGCAGACGCAAGACTATATAAGCTCAGAGGCTTCAAATGGTGCATCCAACATGTTTTGTTACAGAATACTATAAAGGTTTTCAGTCAAAGATACTTCTGTTCAACGTACTTTATGTCCAGAGGACATTACATAGTAATGCTACAAACTCCCACGCACAACATTGCTGAAACTTCTGATGGAGTTGTCCAATAGAGTATACACGGCACCTTCTCCTTGCGTTTCCTGAGTATTGAACATCAGCATAAAACAATCTAGAGCCTCAAGAGACTGAACAGCTACAAAATCTAATGTATGCATACCTAAATATCCATTGCACGGTGCAGTCTAAGAAATATGCTCTTTTTTGGCTGTTTTTCTGAGAATTAGTACCTGAGATCTGTGTTGTCCGGACTGGACCAGGAAGTCCACTGAGTCTCCAGCCCTGCGGATGGCCTCCACTGCCTGCTCATGACTGGCATCTCTTAGGTCCACACCGCACACCTTGGCCAAGTTAATACACACAGCAAACATTGGACTAAAACATTCTTTATAAATTTAACCTCATATCTCACCTTATCCTAATCATCAGTACCAGATTACTGTACATGCAGTGACAAGCTCACACGCACACACGCACGCACGCACGCACGCACGCACGCACGCACGCACGCACGCACGCACGCACGCACGCACGCACGCA
>JAPMOB010245471.1:0-15662 GCA_029875015.1 Lepomis gibbosus
CGGTGCTAAATCCTGCTTAAATCCGCTGGCATGGGCAGATCGAGCAGATAGCCCCGCTGCTGTGCTCTCTGTCTGCGACCACAACACACACACACACACACACATACATAAACACACCCGTGGTCAGTCCGGCTGTCTGGGTTAATGCTTGGCTAACTAGGACAGCAGAGCTGAACCATGTTGACATTTTAAGCCTCAAACAAGTCCAGAACAATGATTCAGCCCGTCTGACCCCCTCCTCATCAGACCGCAACCTCAGCTCATTTTGCTGACCCACACACACACACATACACACAAATGCAGACGTGCATAAATATACACACCACTGCCCAAACACACTGCAAGTACTCAGTGTACCCCCGCCCCCTCTCTTCACACACACTTACTCACGCAGAGTGGGTCTCCTCCTGTTCCCCACCTTTAGTGAATAAAAGAGAACAAGAGCTGATCTGATTGAGTTGGCAGCAGAGGGCGAGGTGGAGAAGGACAGTAAGGCCAGATGGATTATCTTAATCCTCCAGTAGATGATCATGGCAGAGGGAAGATGAACCAGAAAGCCTTAACCTCTCTCTTGACCCCTGCGCACTGTTTTCCTCCGGAAACTCGGACCTCTGAAATAGAAGCAGCATAGATATTATGCTGAAGCACAGGTCTTACGTTGAACTCTGAAAACATAAAAAAAGAATCAGTGGCATTCTTTGGACGTAATCTCATCTGTAGCCATTTCTGCGGCAGCCATTTTGTGTTTGGCCATCTTGTTTCCCTCCTTGCAAACTTTTGGTATGCTTTGATTTGGGTCCAAGAATGAGAAGAAAATTTACAGGATTTGTGTGAAACGTTCTGTCTAAGGCTAAGGCTGAATGATGTCAAGCTGCTACATGTAGTGTTCTTGTGGGGCCACATTAACTAAGCTCTGCCTAAAAGCCCATGCCAGACAAATCTAAACCTATAACTCCTATAGCTCAAAGTATTAAGACTATATAAACTGTTGTTGAATTATGTGGCTGCTTTTCCAGACTTCCTTTATTATGTGTTAGTGACAATTTGTCTTCTTTTTTTCTTCTTTCCCAAGGTTTCTGGCTGGAAAGGGCCTGGTGATCTACCCAGACATCGGGGACAAACTGGACATTATCTGTCCCAAAGCGGACCAAGGCAGAGACTATGAGTACTACAAGCTGTATCTGGTGAAGAGGGAACAGGCGGAGAGCTGCAGTACAGTCCTCGATCCGAATGTCTTGGTCAACTGTAACAAGCCGGAGAAGGACATCAAGTTCACCATCAAATTCCAGGAGTTCAGCCCAAACTACATGGGCCTGGAGTTCAAGAGGAACGTCAACTACTACATCACCTGTAAGTTTGACTTAAAAGATGATTTATTGTTGATCTTTAGCTTTTCAACCTTCATTTAACCAGAGAAGCCTGGCTGAACAATCTGAGCCATAATCTCTGCTTCACACTCAGTTACACACAGTCACACATGGGAGTTTCGTAGTAAAACTGTATTTTAATGGCTGCTGCAGCAGCTCCATAGCAACAACTAGAGGTGACCCGCCTTGCTTATGGCACAATGTCAGTTCAGGATACAAACCTATAATCTTTACTGACATTAAATGAAGTGCTTCTTTAGTTAAATATAATTTTGAGGTACTTGTAATTCAGTCTCTCCATTTGTACTTCTACAAATGGAAAACTTTAATTTCAAAATAATTTCCTAATAATTTCGTAGAAATTTCCTGAAAAGAACTTGGTAATAATAATTTTGAAAATGAAGACAGTGTTGGTACACCTCATTTAATGAATTCCAACTAATTGCTAGTGTAACCTAGGGAGTCATTACACAGCAGGTCAGCTGGACTTGCAAAAATGTGAAATTTGTCTACACTCAAGCAAACTATTCTATTTGCATTTCCAGTGTTAAATGAATATATAGTGAGCCAATATTTATTTGGAATTAAATGTAGCTTTCAGCTTTTCTTTGAGGGAAATTCATATTTGAACTGTAATTAGTACCAAAATATATTGGTATTTTTTGACAATTCCTAGAAAATTAAAAGGAAATTAAGGACCTAAAAAAACAATTGCCATAATGAGTATTTATACTTTAGCTGATAATACTTCTGTAATTTTATAGAGTGCAGTATCTGTACTTGTAATTGAGCGTATGTGCTTTGTGGTATGACATTATTTACTGAAGAAGGGGCTCTGAATATGTTCTCTTACAAAAGAAATGTAGACACACTTTTCACATACTTTTAGACAGCCTGTTTTGGGGTAATTTATTATTGCTAACTTATTATGGTTAACTAGTGAGTAATAGTTTTGCAGTTAAAATCATATTCTGTCCCAGTATTTGAGGATCTGCACTAAGTAGATGGTGTTTAGTGAGTAACAACAACATAAAACCTGAGACTAGAATGGTTTATTTACACATGCATTACATTTTAAATGAAAAATATTCATCACTTAAGACAATCACTCACCCTCTGTGTCACTGTTTACAAAGTGGCAGTGGTTGAAAGAGCGAGGAACTGGGTGCTTTCAGCTGCTTCTCTCTCAGAGCCGCATAAACAGCAAAGCCTTGCTCCACGCTGAACACTTTAGGATATCTGTAGGTTTACTGTCATTTAAATTGATTTTTAAAGAATCTCAGAATATCACAGAGATATTAAAACCACTGTAATTTAACTGTTAATAAATGTGTGTCAAATGTGACTTGCTGAAAATGAGGAGGTAAGACCTCTGGGGAGTTGAGGAGCATCCAGGCTTCACACCAACCGTCTCTCATTTTATCGCTGACATTTACTGCCCACACCTCAAAGAAGAAATTAGATATGAAGTGTGGGTTTAGACATACTTATAGGGTAAAATCAGCATAATCTAACAATTTACTCCACAATTTTTGTTTTACCAGCACTAAAATCCTCCAGTTCAAACTCTCAAAGGCTTCAAACAGCAACAAAAGCTGAATCTTTACTGTTACTCTAAACATTATTAGAGTTATATTATAAGCAGAGTTCAAAGTGTGATGGTGGGCCATCTGCATTGGTCTCAGTAAATAACCCTTCTCTGAGCATACTTTTCCTTAGCCCCAAAAAGAAGTTGATTATGTCTTCAGCAGTCACCTGAGATGGGATCTTTTTTCTTCAGCTGAAGCCTTAGAATTTCCATCACCAGTGCAATCTAAAAACATAAAGACGATAAGTCATCTGTAAGCATGACAAGACAGAGCCTATCAGAATTGGTTTGGCATTTTATATTGGCTTGTAAGTATAGTAGGTCTTATTTGTGACTGTGTATATGCCAGCAGAACTTGATCATATCTGGGTGTATCAAACAACACCATTGAAGGTACAAAAAATAATGTTACTTTTAGTTTTTGTCTGTTTTAATGAAATACATCTGAAAAGTCCATCTCCAGTAGGGTCCCCACGGAAACACTTTTTGCAAGTGTTCTAATGTTAAATAAAGTGCAAAATTTATGACCACCCTCAGGACACTACAATGAAATGAAGCATACATAATATATCAAACAATTTGGTCATCACAACCCCATTTGATGGTAACACAATAAAAAGATTTACCCAGTGAAATCCTCTGCTATGTTTTGCTGGACAGGATAAGGCTGGTGATATTTTATATTTTCCAACTGTCAGAAAATCCCATGAAAATACCAAAAACAATCAAATTTATCCTACTAAAATGCATTACCTGAGAAGCCAAAGCCTGATATAGCTGATTCCTCTGCGCCGTAGAGCTCCGTTATTGTCCAGAAACTAGTAAAACACATCTGTGAGCAACAGTGTTGCACTGGATGACATGTTTCATCATTATGATGAACACTGACACTCTAGTTTATTTTGAGTCAGTTCCCTGTACGATTTCGATTTATTATGAAGGAACAAATGGGCTTGGAGGTGCTACAGACATGATAGGAAATTCAGGAAGTATTTAGGCACAGACTAATATGTTGTTGGTTTTAGTTTTTTAATATGATTGTTGACTATAAGAAGTTATGTAGTAATGCAAGCCTTATAATTCAAGTCACGAGTTGGCAGGTACAAAGCAAGAGTTTTTTGGGGGGGATATCAGACAGCCCAGATGCTGTTTCTCCATCTTGTGAGCTCAGTAGCTGTACAAGCTTACACGCTGTAGCTCAGTTATTAATGCAAAAGACAGTGTTACTCCAGACGTTACTCCGGCCATATCACATTTTTACTTTTGTTACTCATTTCCTACATTTCTTGGCATGACTTGAACGAGTTTCTAAAATCGTAACATGTGTTGTGGTTCTTCTGGTCTGACAATGCTGTCAGTTGGGGGCTCTGCCACATCTGTACTTGATTCCTTACTGAATCAATGAAATGATCAGAGATGGCCGTGACATTAGAAATGCAATGTCTAAACTAACATGCAATAAGCTGCCACATGCCAAAGCACTGCTGGCACATTGAGAAGTCGATAGAGGATTTACTGCAATCAGTAAATTCAATTAAACACTAATCATCTCTTGTAAAGTAAATTCAGGTTTGGAAAAGTTAGCATAATACAGAATATGGTTACATCTACTCAATTAACCGTTCTAAATATGCATCTCTTTTCATATTTATTATCACCTTTATCCTTACATATAATTTTTCTTTTCTTGAATATTTAGGGAAAGCTTATTTGTACAATTTAGCCTAATATGTAAAAGCTTTGAAAGGCTTCGTAAGATATAAAGTCCTGTATGTTAAGAAAATGGTTTATTCTTACAGTAAAAAAAAACAACTTCTTTATATCGTCTCCCTCTGAAGGAAAAATCCACACTACATTAAATCTCACATATGTTTTTTTCTTTTGATCTGTAGCAGTTCAATCGATATTTGTGAAGTCTCCCTCAAAGCCAGAATGCAGGGAAGCATGAAGCTAGTGATGTTATCAAGCGACAGTTTTTTGGGGGTGGGGGGGCGCTTCCGTGGCAACATTTCATGTGGACTTTAACAAATATTTCTTTGAGCTTTATTACATACACATGTCTTTAAAAAAACACCTTGGGCATTTTCCGCGCCTGCTCAAAGTTTTCCTAGCCGGCTGTTAGCGGGGCTGCTCCACATATTGTCTCCTGATTACATCATAAATATTTTAACCAACTCTATTAGTGACATGTGCGTGGGCATGCATCCTGACTACAGTGCGATCCAACATCAAAGAGAAAACATCAACTTTACTTTAGATTAAATTTGCTTTTATACCACACTCTCTTATGTCTCTGCCATATAACGCCATTCTTGCTGATGTGTATATTATGCAAGTGCTAAGAATACTTAACACTAGCTCCATGGCGTTTCAGACTGTGAACTCAGAACTAGAGCCTGTTGTAAATCCTTCACAGGGGAGCCTAGACTTGCAGGATCCAGCCTGATGGTGGATCATCATTAGGCTCATATACTGTAACGTTCTTGCGTCAGCAGTAATCGGTGGTAGCATTTGTCTTGGTATTATGTTAATGCTGTTGTCCTTTGCAACAGGAAGAGCTTGCTTTATTTATTCCACTGCAGCCTGTGCATACACCATGACATGTTTCATCTATCATTTAGATAATGACCATGTGTCGTTGCTCTATGTGTGTAAAATGTGTGTGTGTTTTCTTGGGAGTGCAAGAGAGGGACAACAGGCACCTGCACTGAACACACCTTTCCTGCTTTTCTTGTAGAGTCATGTGTGTATATGTGTGTTAAAAAACCCCTTCAGGCCAGCTTATCCCTGCCTAGAAGATGTGAGTGCATTATCCCACCGTCTCTGCTGGGAATGCGCTCCAGCCGGCCAGCAGAGCGGTGTAAATCTGCTCGGCCTATAAAGACCCGGCTTATCTGGCCTGATTAACGGTCAAACGTGGCAGACACCGTTTGAGACGAGAAGAAGATGCATAGGGAGCGGACATTCCAATGAATCTTCCAGCAGTCTTCTTCTTGTGCACCCCTGGTCTCTCCACTATGACTCCGTGGTTTGTCTTTTCCTTGATCATCTCCACCTCCACCCCCCACCCCCTTCTTCTACTTCTGCTTTTTCTGCTCCATCCATGGGGTAGAATAAGCAACAAAAGGTGTGTGGTAAAGTAAGCAACAAATGGTGTGTGTGTGTGTGTGTGGGGGGGGGGGTATGGGTATTTGTTTGTGTGTGTGTCCCATGCCCTGGCGTCACCACAGGGTATCCCGTCCAATAGGTCCCGTCTATCCGAGCCCAGCTCTGACAGGAGTCGTGGTGGGGGTTAAAGGTCAAAACTCATGGACAAGGGGTCACGGAAACACAGCAGGGGATTGGTAATGATAACCCTGCACTGATCTAAACCCCATACCAGCACCAGCCTGTGCTGTCCATCAGCACCCCCACCCCCAATGCGCACACACACACACACACACATATATACGTACACCTTCCTGCCCTCCTGGTGTATGAGTGAACAAACTGGTTGTATTTCATTGCGTTGTCTAAACACAGGATATGGAATGAGCTGTTTGTGAGGAAAATGGCCGGTCTGTGTTTAGGGGTTAGAGTCAGGAGAGAAGTGATTTTATACAAGATGCTTTTAAGGCTGAGAAAATATAATGGAGAAAATAAGCAACAGAGCAGGAAAGAGAGAGAAGGGACAAGCATACGTACCCACACACACACACACACACACACACACACACACACACACACACACACGTGTATACATATATATATATATATATATATATAAAGTCACTTCATTTTTCCTCCCATTCGCTCCTCATTAGAATAATGTACCATGACTGCTTGGTGATATGTTTTCAGTGGCTAGCTGGGCCGGTGAGTCTCTGTTCTATAAAAGGGTAAGGCCATGAGGCAGTAAACAGAGGCAGTCTGTCGTCAGGCACTCCTCTTCTCCCTTGATTTCCTGTGTAGCGGGTAGGGTAAGCCTGATCCCTCCTGACACCTGTCACTCTCCATCAAAGTGTACCATCGTGGACTCTTGACACACGGCAACTTCCCTACCAGAACACTGCCGCAGTGGAGCATACACTATCTAGTCTGAAAACACAGAGCGACCGATAAGCACTTTATTATTTGTACTGGAAAAGCTTAATTTATTTCCTGACTTGTTTAAACATGGCTGCTGACCCATTCTTCAAGGAACAATGGCCATAATATATCTGAAAAACTGCATGGGACACTGTGGGGTGATCTTTCTGTGGTGCACACACCTGACAGGATTAAGATTAGCAGGCATGTTGCATATCACTAACATTCACACTCTTCTGCGTGGGCTCTGTTCTGTATCGCTGTTATTTTTTGCTCAACAACCTACACATTATGCACCCCTCCATCTAAATACCCCCCCAAGGAGTCCTCCTCCATTGGACAATATACATACTTCCACCATCTCAAAGCAAAAGCTTTGCATGAGGAGATGATTACTTGTCAGCTTCTTGTCCTCTTATTTGCCCTTGAGAGTTAAAGTTCAAATCCCTGCCCTGGCTGCAGCAGATCACAAGATCCGCCGCTGCCCTACATTTGCTAGGACATAAACACTCCAACATATGTGCACACACGTGCTCCCACGCAGGTACTCACATTAATTAATAATGCTCAATTTAGCTTTATCTTGGGAGCTCAGAAAACCTATACAAATGAAGGCTTGTACATAAGTCAAATAAATATAAACAGTGGCAGGCTTGTAGCACGATGTGTCACAGTACAATAACAGTAATCTGATTAGAAAAAAAAGTGTTAAATGTCATCTTTTAGAGTTAACATAAAATTACCATAATCAAATCACAGCCACTTGGAAAAAAAAGGCCGTTGCATTTGTCAGCGGCGCGTTTCAAAAACACAAAGGCATTTTGATTGTCAGATTATAGAGATGCAAATAACTCACACATTTCTAACTCGCAATTAAATGAATTTTTGTCGAGAAGCGATAACTGTTAACATCTGGTAACCTCCCTCAGTAAAATCACACTGGAATATTTTAATTACAGGGAAGAGACACTGTGCAGGATTTTCCTTTTGATTGTGGACTCTCCCACGTACATGTTAGCAGTGAAGAACAAAGGATGTATTGTTTCATAGAATATTTAGCAGATTGCGGACATTAAAAACCACTTACGGAACCTGAACTAATGATTAGTATTGTGGGCAAACATTTCTGTCAGTCCTATTTTAAATGCTGTTTTATATATCCTCGGATAGAGAAGCATAAAAGCTCAAAAAGGTGGTTGAAAAGAACCAGTTTTATAATTTTATATTGGATCCTGTCATAAGAATGTGTGTCATCTCATTCGTTCCTTTGAATAGTTTAAATGCTGTGTCATCAGTTAGCTCACATACGAAGAATATAAGCAGCATGTCCGACAAGTAAAAACAATTTGTCACAATGTTAGTCCACCCCAGCTAATGGCTTCACTGTCAAAACCCAGTATTTGTCTTGTTTTTCAATGAGTAAATAATCATTAAGAGCAAAATGCTTTAAGAATAGGATAAACGAAAAAAAATCAGTGGCGGATTGACTTCGAGCAACTGTCATTGATGTTACCAGTTAGAGTTTTAAGCAGTAAGCCTTAACGGATTTCATTGTCAAAGTAAACCCCCCTAACAGGTCAGGTTAGCGCCAGTGGAGCAGCATGGCCTGCGATAAGGAGATTTAACCCCCAGCCCCTCCACCCCCCCGTGAGTGAATATAGCCAAGTGTTTATTAGAATGCCAGTGTAATATATGTCTTTCTGCTTGCTTTGCAAATCTATCCAGGCTGCCTCTGCTACTTCTCCGTTGGATATTTCATTCAGAGAGGGTTAGCAGGCACAGCATTATTGTCGCTGGTTATTGCCTTTCGTTTATTACAGAGGAGTTTGTTTAGAGTGGGAGGGGGAGGGGGTATGGGGGGGGGTCGGGGAGACATGAGGACTTTCTTTTAGAGGGAGGGCTGCTCACGTGGCTGTACAAGTGAATGGTAACCATTGGTTACGGCTGAACCCGTCGCTGCTAGATGAAGCTGATATATTCATGTATTCATCTCAATTAGTCTGCTCCGTGCATCTTCAAATGCAGACACTCATCCCTCCTCGGCTGTGCTCCATGCTTATCTTATTAGAATATTTTATCCTTCGTGCAAGTTCTACCTCTCTCTCTCCTACTATGTTATCCCTCGCTCCAACTCCTCCAACAATCCTTTTCTCTTTCCATTAGGCTTCTCTTGCGTTTGGAAGTTGTGTGTGTGTGTGTGTGTGTGTGTGTAGGTGCTGTGGGAAGTCATGTGTGTTCAAGTCATTTTTTGTTAACTGATAGCTTAGATCTCTTTCAACACGAGAGGCCACAGCGCTAACTCTGCAAAACAACAACACTGTAGATTTTTGTTTTCATTCTCATCCTCTCAACCAACACAAACTCATTTTCCGAATGTCTCTTTTTTATATGAGCGAATTTTAGTTGTTGAAAGTAGCTTCCTGGTTTTCTTTAATTCCATCCGCTATGCAGAAACCATCTCTGTGGTTTCGCAACCCTAAAATAGCTTCAGGCAAAAGGAGAGGAGACATCTTAAGACTGCTGGAAAGATGCATGTTGAGTCTATGGTGATTAGGAAAAGTAAATGTAGGACAGGAGAAGATGAGCATCATTGTCCATAAGGCAAATTGTATTGGACCATGGTGTATTGCTGCATAAGAAACATAAGCGCAGGATAAAACAATGACAACCCATAATCTAAAACACTCTGGAAATGCATATTTCCCTTTCCATCTGAGATGTCTGAGGTTGTTTGCCCTCTGCTTTGCCAACAACACATATTCTCAGTGTCTTTCTTCTCCGGCCAATAGCTAAGCTCAAATCACAGCTCTCTGTCTCTCAGATGGAGCTTGCTCTCCCTCTCCACCATGCCTAGAACAGTGGTTTGCCTTTTCCAAGGCACACTCAGAAATGGCTTTGTTTTCCGACAGCCATTCAGTGGCACCCTCAGCCGGGGCCTGCCAAGAAGTCCGCCTCCCCGAGCTGGAGCCCGGCTTGTTTACACAAACTCATCGGAGAAATATAGATGTGTAATTATAGAGGTTGTTAGTTTTTATGTCGCATCCTTGCTATGGAAACCACTGCATGCTTGGTCAGCTACGATGAGGGACGGCTGATGAAACTCTGACCTGGGATGGCGTGAACATTTCTGAGGAAAACGTTTTGGGGGAGCAAAGAGAGAAAACGGAGCTTCTTGATGGAATGGAATCAGCGCTGAGCAAGGCAAACAAACATGAATCACAAGGCGGTGATAGAGATTGCTGTGGTTGTCCAATGCATAAATACAGAGTCTAAATACTGCTCTGCAGGCCAGGACCAAGCCCGTTTCTGTGAATTCAGCTCGGTGGCAAAATGTCCATGTTCCATTCCAGCACGACCACAGGCACACAAACACAGTAATGGGAGCAGACAAACACACAAGAGGCGTGTGTGCTGTGTGCGCACAAACACACAGGCATAAATAAGCACAAAGCCACATAAGCAAATTCAAATATATATATATATGTGTGTATATATATATACTCATAAGCTCTCACTAGCATGCAAATAGATGCTCGCACAAAAAACACAATGCGCTCTCACACGTCCATCCTCCTTCTCCCTGCACAGTCTTGCTTGCATAAAAGAAGCCGCTGTATGCACTGAGCATTTTGTTAATGCACATTCAAGAGAACTGTAGCTTAGCTGAGCACGAGATTTTTTTCAGTCAGCCTTCCCACGGGCGCAAACGTCTGTGCTGTCAGAGTTTGTGAGTGCGTACCACAACGGGTGGATGGATGCTGAAAAGATAGCTCCATGCCTTCAAGTAAATGCACATTGTGTTTGGGTTCAGGCTGTGCTGCCTCCCGCAGCGAGTTGATGATTTCGTAGATGGCGAAGGAACAATTTTACTTCCCAAACCCACCGGTCCAATTTCTCTGCCTCTGTCTGTTCTTCTCTGCCTTCTTCTTCTGCAACTTAATCTTTCTCTCCATCCGCCTTGCCATTCCACCCATTTTCTCTCTTCCTTAGATCTTAGAATCCTCCACCCCCCTCACCTCCTCTCCCCATTCCTCCTGCACAGTGACAGATCCTTCAGGAAATTGTTTCGAGTCGGCCAGACATTTTTGTGTTGTAGCTGTTTATTTGTGCTGGGGGCACGGGGGTCCAGAGCCTCAGTCTCTCTCTGCTCTCGGACTAGAGGTTAAGCTCCCGAACTCTTTCACCGCTCTGCGCCAAAAAACACTGATCCTCGATCAGTGTGGCTTTACCGTGTAACCGATACCAGGGATGAGGAGAGAGGAGCACCAGAGAGGATGTAATCAGTGTGTGCGAGTTTGTATATGTGTGTCAGCTGCTGGCTTTGTGTGTATTAGGATGTAATCAGCAGTGTTCTCTCTGTGGTCTGCTGTGCTCTCTGATTGGGGTTTTGGCGAATAACAGGGGGAGGGAGGAAAAGCGTGTTTCTTTTCCTGTTTCTTGCATTGCAGCCTGGCCTCAGAGCTGGAGACGAAGAAGGCTCGCTGTGGTTTGGAGCCCTGGCGCTTTACACATCAGCTACATCAGTCCTATCTCTTATATTCTGTATGGAGGTATATATGTATATATGTCCGTCTCCCTGCCTCATTGTGTCTCCCAATGACTGTGTGTGTGTGTCTGTATGCATTAGAGCTGCTCTGACTTCGGTCCCATGTTGGCTGCAGTCAGCTTTATTCAGTCGCCTCCATGTTAGCAGGTACAAGAGATTCCCCCAGGGTTTAGGCACACAGGCTCACACACACACAGACACACCCGCACACACATGCACAGTCACAGGGACACGTGCACGCCCACACAAACTGCACTGTCCTCTTTCTTGCTCTCTATCTCTGTCTTTGTTCTGCCTCTTGCAGATTTTGTTTTTGCGGACAACAGATGGGCTGACATCGACTCTCTCCTAAATAACAAGTACACTCTCTGTCTCTTGCTCTGCCTTGCTCTGACATGTCTCACTCCTGTCCATCTCACTGTCTTTACTGTCTGTCTGCCCTGGTGTATTTGTCAACTATTTGTTTCAGTCGTTTATCAAGCAACAATCCCAAACATTCACTTGTTCCAGCCTCTCAAATTACATTTACATTTATTCATTTAGCTGACGCTTTTATCCAAAGCGACATACAGTACATACTATACATACTATACATATCAGAAGTCACACGCCTCTGAAGCTACTAGGGGTTAAGTGTCTTGCTCAAGGACGCAGGGACACAGTGGGGGATTGAACCCGGGTCTCTCACAGCAAAGGCATAGTCCTATCCATTGCGCCATCGCCACCCCAAATGTGAGGATTTGCTGCTTTTCCCTGTTTCATATCATTGTTAATTGAATATCTTTGTTTTGGACTGTTGGCAGGACAAAATAAAACATTTGGAAGTATCACCTTTTAATTGTAAGAGCTGTTTTTACTGTTTTCTTTGTTATTGACTAACTAATTAGGTTGTTAATAAAAAAATATCTACAGGGCAAAAATTAGCGCTAAGTCTTGCCCTGTTTTTCTGTCCTCATCATCAGCAGCCCGGAAGGCAGTTTTTTCACCTGAGCAGTAGCACTTAAGTTGTCTTTCCTCACACATTGCATCACTATACCATTCCCTCTTACTTAGAATACCTCATTGGTTTGTTTTGCATCATCTATTTGCAATTGGAGGCACTGAGCCTGTGGTAGGAGTTATTGTTTGTTTGTTTGTTTGTTTCCCATTGATGTGTGTTATTGTACCGAGGAACACAAGGCTCAGTTGTCATAACTCTCTTCTTGAGGCCAGATTGAAAAGGTCAGTGAAAATGATGCTCCACTCTCCACAGAGGATGAATGGATGCAGTGTAGGAGCTCCACACACACACACACACACACACACACACACACACACACACACACACACAAATGAGCCTTGTACACATGTACACGTGCTTAGACATCTAAACACATTTGCATAAATGCACACAGAAATACACACGCAGTCCCTGTGAGAACATTTTACATGCACCAGCACGAGCAGCGAGTTCTCTGAGGATATTTTTTCCTCCGCCGTTCATGTTCGTTAAATTGTTCCAGGGCATCGGCTCTGGTTTCCCTCGTGTGGGGGGGGTTTGCTCAAAGATTAGCTCTTTAGTCAGTGTAGATTTTTGGAGCCTCATGGCCTTTGACATGCCACTACTATCTCCCACCACATTCCGATCCATCCCAGCGCTTCTTTTATCAGGCAGTGCAGGCTGATTTGTGGCTCGTGGACCTTTTAGATCGAGGAGGGCGACTCCCCTCCGGAGTCCAGGGTCCCATATCACCTTTGTACGTGACCACAAAGGCCAGAGAAACGACTTAGAGGATCACTTTTATCATCTGTGGGGATTTAGCGAGTGAACCATGGTTCACCTCACGTGATTATCAGTGCAAATGAAGCAAGACGAAAACTCCAATGAGCCTCCTGCTGAGAAACAAGCTCGCTACGAGACCTTTTGTGTGCATCTGTCAGCTGATTACACATGTGTTACCTGGCAATACCAATACCACCCACCAATATGAGTGTCACTGGATGTTTTCAGGAAATAATTACTGGGACGGGCTACATACAATACAAAGGCATTTAACAGACACAATAATGGGAATCAGAGCATTAATCTGTCTTTCATTAGGAAAGACAGATAGGAAGGAGCTCAGAACACTGCACTTTGTTTTGCATTAAAAATGTATGCGTTGAAATTGAATGAGAATAATGTGAATACATTTGCTTAAGGGACAAAATTGTTTTCAATTCATTTTGATAAAACGTACCCCGCATATTCTGAATATACACTATGTACAGTTGGGAGATCAGTGTCTCGCCAGGAACAGTTGTGATTAGAGGCTGTGATGTATGCATTGTGGTTTTAAATTTGAATTAAAAGTCCACAATACACTACTTTAGAAGTCATTATTCAATTTTGCGCATAACTATGTGATTAATCGTTGCCCAGCACTAATTATTTTGAAATTTATAAATATATTTTTTGCAGCCACATCTTAGTCGTTAATTTCAGGGCACTTGCTCTTACTACTGTCACTTGACTTGTCTCTTTTGTCCACAATTTCTCTTGGCTTTCTACCCAGCTCTCCCTAGTATAAATGACTGTTAATGGATAATGAAAATTTAACTGTAAGCTCAATTTCTGGAGCGTACTCTGGGCGTGACCAAAGGATATGTCTGAGGTGTTCAGCTTTTAATTTCAAGTAGCAGCAGGAAGTGATCAATCAGCTTAACGGAAGCTCCGATAACACGACAGGTGATGGCGGATCAGAAACTAATGATGCTGCTAAATGTTAAATGAAAGTAAGAACAGAACTATCATAGCACAAAAGTAATGTGGACTGATTGTTGATGTGGATTAGTTGGTGGTTTCTTGAGAAGAGTGGACATCTCGCCCACTAATATCTGTGGTAAGGGAACCACTGGGTCTATGATAGGATTAGTGAAGCACTAATGTGGAACAAACCCTCTGTCTTAAACAAGGATGGAACCCTGTGTACTCATTGTTAGCTACGCACACAAGCACAGAAACAAGCCTTATGCACACACACACACACACACACATACGTTGCTTAAGCACGAGATAAACACTAACTCAGCAACTCCCACATGAATATTAACCTTTAGCTTTTGAGCTTGTGTGTCTGTGTGTGTGTGTGTGTGTGTGTGTGCATGCGTGCCTCAGCATGTGTTGCATCTCCTCTAACCTTTAGCTCTGACCAATGGGAAGGTGAAATGCCGTTTTTTTTCTCTCTGACCCAGTTTCCTCTGCTTATTTCTCTGAACACGCAACATTTCAGCTGCTATTAGTCAAGTGATGCACTGTCTGAGAGTGGAGTTCAGAGGCAAGAGTGTTTGTGTGTCTGCGCTGGGTAGCTCTCAAGTCTTGTTAGTTTACCTGGTAGTGTTGTGTGTGTGCCCACTAGGGCTGTGCCAGTTTTTAAAAAAGAACCATTTAATTGATAAGGAGCGACGTTTGCTACAAACAAAAAAAAAAACGACAGTCACAACTGTTTGAAATGTTACTTTGCCTTTTTATGGTTAAGCCTGCGCTTTTAGGTGTACACTGCTGCTGTTCATCTGAAGCAAAAGGAGTTACTGCAGGCCGCTTCTTCAGGCTATTTTCCCCAGTTTTCACTCTGCACATGATTTGTGTAAAACTGCTGATGTTTTCTGCGGCTGCAGCTCGATGATATCGGTGAAAAGAGCCATTACAGCCAATTAGCTACTCTGTCATTAGGGAGGGTTGTGTGGGCTACTGGCAACTTCTCCACACAACAGAATACATTATAGCTGAAATAGCTGATATCTAAAAATGTTCCATGTTAGGAACAGCAGAGTAGTGGTAGGCTTGAATTTTACAGTTACTGTGGTTAAATTAATATTGGACACTTCGGCTGCTGTCGTTGCTTCTCATAACTTTAATACTATATGCAACAGCTTATGGTATTATAGTCTGTAAGTCCCCCTCCCACAGGTTACACTGTTTAATTGTACCAATCGACCACATTCAAAATTCTATGATCTGAACTCCCCTGGTGCACACCTGTCAGATTATGTGGGGTTCGGCTTAGAAGTGTGGCTACACATTTTGAGCAGGCCTTCTATAGTTTGTGTGCGTGGAAGGGAGTCAGGGCGGCGG
>JAPMOB010245474.1:6415-30687 GCA_029875015.1 Lepomis gibbosus
AGATAAAGCTGCTGTGGTGATTAAACCTGACTTATCTACAATGGGAATCTAACCACAAAGCCACCTTGAAATCTATCTCTGCCCATTTGACCCATTTTATGGCTTTTGCACAAATACATATGCACTTACTTTTTACTCTCTCTCAAAAACAGGCAACATACACAGCGTACGCAAGGCAAGTTTATTTATTTGTAAAGCACTTTTAAACTACAAGGTATTTCAAATTTCTTTCTGTATGGGTAAATCACCCCTAAGTTGCTCTGCATATTATATCATACTGTATATCAGGACATGTCCTGTCCTCATTCAATGTCTTATTGTCCTTTGTATGTCGTCTTGTGTAAAGTCTTAACATGTCATATCTAGTCAGTCTGTCCATATCTTTTCAAGTCATGACAGTTATCAACTGTTCAGATGGAAAAGTTGTCATATAATGTGTAATGCACTTTTATGTCATGGCCTATTATTTCATGTAATATGATCAAATTTAATATTATACCACTTCTTATAACTTGTCCTTTAATTTAAGTTTACATTGTAAATGATCAACATCTCCTACTTTGAATGCTATTCCATCTATTGACTGGCTATATTGTTTTCTGAAGTAAAAAATCGTAATTACTCTGGGCAGGTCTGGTACACGCCCTGTTGGAACATATCTTTGAAGTTGAAACAGCTTGCTTGCTTATATACTTTGTTTGAAAAAGACATTGACAGACTGAATGCCCAGTTAACATGTGTTGCATCAGTGTTTCAGCTTACGCTAACTCATAAAACCTGTTGGACTTTTGTAGCTACATAAGAACAGAATGATGTTTAGAAACATGCTCTATAAAAAAAAAACTTAATTTAAAAATTTAAATGTGTGTGTGAGCTAGCACCATGAATAATTTTTCAAATGCTAGATTTCACCCTCCACCCAGCACATGTATTACCCTCACTCCAGTTGTGTTACATGTATGAGAGCAACCTGATCTTAGATGAGAGGGAGAGTCGATCACGGTGATATACGGTGCTTGTACATTCCTGTGTTTTTGTGTGGACGCAGTGTGCATTGACATCCATACATTATTGCATAATTGTTTCCTGATGCTCTCCTCTTCCCTAGAATATTAATTACCAAATGATGAAACCGCCGCTTTGGTCTGAGAGGTTGAGGTTAAGGGAGGAAGTGGGGGCTGCGCATGTAGGAGACCATCCTTTTTGATGGGGTTAACGCTCATTTTGAGTGTGTTGTGTGTGGGGCTTGTGGCGCTGTTATGAGGCAATAAAGGGGCGATGGGACATGGCTATGTCAGGGAGTTGAGTTTCTCAGATTGAATGGATGATGGGAATATTTTGGACAGATGGACCATCCAGTTGTATTTTTGGCACAGAATCACTAATAAATATTTTTCTCTCGACTGAAAGAAAATTATCTTCAAGCAAAAGGACGAAAAGCACAAAAATAAAGAGAAGCTGTATTCAAATGTTTATCCTGTTTATCTGCTGCTTCTGTTTTGGCAGAATCACTCTGGTAAATGCAATTTTTCAGTCTCAGTGAGACTCTTTTCAGGTTAAATAAAGTTAGATTTATGACTATTCAGACAAGCAAGAACAAACATCAAATTAGCTGACTGAAATCTCTGATATTCAGTGCCCGCAGACTGATACATTTTTCATTGATTGATTCATTGATCAATCCCTGATCCTATAGTCTAACTTCAGACTCTATTGCCAGTGAGAAATCACAGTGACTCAACAGTGACTAATCATTTTTGAGACAAGATAGGATAAAAAGCAATAAAATAGACATCATTAAGCACTATAATAAGAAAAACAGAGACAGTGAATTCAAGAAAGGATATAAAAGAGAGGCACAGTTGCCTCATAGGAACCCTCCCTTTTATCAAAAGGTAGGAAAGAGCAAAAATAGAATTTATGAATGTTTACAGAAATTATTTTCCCTATGACCCTTTTAATTCCAAAATTAACCACGCATGTGAACATAATTTCATGGATCCATAATAAGCCAACCTCAGAAACCTTCTACTGCTTGCACACTGATCCTGCATGGGAAGGAGGATGGCACCATCTAGTGAAACTATGATGTAGGCAGGGAGGGAAATTTTCACCATTTTCTTGTTGTAATGGTTGAAAAAAAGTGCTTGCAGATTATTGAATAAGAATAACGTAAAAATGAACTACCCATAAAATCTCGTTCTCATTTACACCTGTGGAATGAAATAACTCAGTTTTATAATACTGAATGTATAATATGGTTACCCTTTTTCTGTTGAAAGACTGAAAACAGGTTTAAGGCAATGCTTTACAATACTAATAATTTCTATTTTTAATATCAAACACTTACCTCCAATAGGCTTAAAATGTGGCTGACATAAGTTCAGTTTGTGTTTCCTAAAATCAATTGCAATGGGGATAATGTTTTCATGGTGGAAATAAAGTACCTAAACATACTTCTCAGACCACTCTTGCATCATCGACCACTTCACTTCTGTTCATTGATATGTTTCATAAAGTTGTCCAACTCAACAGTTCCAAAATATTGCAATACGTTCGGTATTTCCCATGATTCAGATTTCTTACAGTAATCCTATAATGCTCAGTGTGTACAGTAACAGTTGTGACCAATATATTTTTCCCAACTGAACTAAGCCCTAGCATTTGTGATGATGTTAGAACTGATCATGGCACATTATGTTTGTGTGTAATAGTGAAATTTGTTTCGTGGTTTTGGAATGACAATGTATTGACTTAAGTCCCTTAAGTTCTCTTAAGAGAGAACCTGTTTTGAAACATACTAGGGCAGTCACTAAGACCAGGAGTAAACTGCCAACACCTACGAGAACACGACACACGTATTATGCACTTATTATGAGGAAGACAGGTTCCTGTTACAGCCTTCCAGGGATGAGCTCCTGTTCACATAAATAAACATAATGACAGACATTATGTTCATTACAGCTGAGATTACAGACACAATCCATTAACTTTCTGAGTGAAGCAGAAAAGCAGAGCATTTTAAAACAATGCACAAGCATTGTCTACAGTATTAGTTCAAGATCAGAAGGAGAAAGTTGTTCACAAATAGTCTACATAAATAGCTGATGGAGGCAAATGAGTAATAATGGTGGGTGGTTATTTTCAAGTCCAATGATCTCCTATAATAATCTTCATACATATAGCAATATACCTGTATATCAATACTTTATTGTACATTTATTTCTAATTATAATATGTATGATCAATTTATGACCTACAGCCTTTCTCTTGACTTCTCTTTGCAGTAGAACCTGCATGTTTGTCTTTTAAAAGTCTAGCAAACTTTCAGGTATGATGGACTTTTCTCTTGCACATACTGTAAATAATGAAATTTACACACATTCTGTAAAAGCAAGTGGAGTGTGATAAAGGTGTATGAGCAACTAAGAGCGATCATCCTCTAACTACAGCCACCCGGCCCGAAGGATTGAGCATTGAGCATTAAATTCAGAGACAAAATGTACTATGGAGAGATACGTGTACACTTACAAACTGTAAAAATTGTACATTCTTTTCTCTGAGTACATGCCTGTAAAACTTATTTAATTGATTTTTTTTGGCTGATTAAGGAGAATGGAACAAGCTGTAAACACAACTCTTACCTATTACCACTATTTGAAGTTGTTATGGTGAACATGTTGGCAAACAGTTTGTTATTTACACATCCAGCAAATATGGAGTCACATTAAGATTTATTTAGAGTTGTGTCTCTGGCAACACAATTAATGTAGGTATAGTATTCACTGTTCAGCTCAGTTTTTGGTCTCCACCAGCTCCTGAACAAAATATGTAGCTCTGTCTATATCTGGTGGCTAAGTGCTACACCATGTTCACCAGTTCATCGTTAATTTTGTCAGTCCGCTGTTTGGCGCCGAGCATGTAGCGTACAGTGAGTTTATTTGTGCTTTCTTCTTTAACAGCTGCCTGCTGCGTTTAGAAACAAGGCTGATGAGACCTGTGAGACTGAACCAAAACAGTAAAATTGCCAGCAGCAAAACAATGAGCTGAAATTTGCTTTGGAGAGCTGAGAGGAATTGGATAACTGGTCAATAATTCTCTATGGATCCATCTCTGCCAGCAAAACATCTCACATTACTATAGGGGCGCAACCAGCAAGGAGACTGAACATTTTGTTAATTCATTTCAAAACATCACACAAGTCTCCTTGTTCAAAACACGTGAATAAATCAAAGCACAAATATTCGCTGACGCGGACTAAAATATGGTTGATTTATAACATTAATTGAACTCACTACAAATTTACTCCTCTCCTACTTGATGCCTCTCTTGTCCTGGCCTGAATCTGCTATCCTCCCTGTGGTCAGAGTCCTGGTTGGAGCCGCTGTAAATCAACTTGGTACTATATTGCTTGTTGTTGTTCAGTCCCGCTCTACGTTCACTGGGAGGCTCCTGAACTTGGTTCTATTGCCCGCTCGCTCTTCCTCCAGGCGGTTCAAAGCTACTTTGCTAAGGGTGTAAACAAATACCAACACTCCACCGGTTTCCAACGTGTGTAATCAGCAAACAGGACTTCTAACTAGCTAATGGTTGAGTTTACAGTTAGCAGCAGTGCCATGTTATAATAATACCATAGACAAATGTCTTTGAATAATGCATCAGTGACCAGTCATCAGATGTGTGCCGGTAAGTGACTTCCGTGTAACAAGAGAAAAGGTCTGTGTTGCAACAATCCTTTTTCTGCGACTAACTGACTAAGGCCACTCTGCCTCCCAATTAGTCTCTCACTTCCCAATTTAGAAAGTAAAGTAACCCTCACACAGAATGTAGTTTGAAAAATTAGAGTAAGGAAATAACAATTTGCTGATCATTGCTGACTGCAGAGTTTTGAGCTCACACATGCCAGCAACTGAAGTGGAACAACACAAAATCAGGTATTTAGTGAAGGTCCCTCTCTAAATCTATCTGACGGCTGATGTTGCAGTGAAATAGAATAAGGCAAGGGAAAAAGAATTAGCATGAATGAATGATTTGTCAAATATGCATCATGCAACATGCTGACTGAATGAAAATCTGAATTAGCGAGATATAAGATTCTGGAGAATGAAGAACACACAGATATAAATTTAAAAAATGCCTTTTTTATCAAATGTTACTGGAAGCTGTGCACTGTCTTGCCAGGAATATTCATAGAGTCACTTCTCTTTTTACTAACAGCACATAGAAACTGTTGCTGCTTTGCTTGCAGTCTAGCGAACAACCCTAATAATGACCTTTCTCTTTCCCGTGCGCTGACACAGAACAGAAACAGAAACAACTGCAATCATTAATAAAGTGTTGTAACTATAAGATCTATTGGAAACAGAGAGCTTGATGTAAAGCTGAAACCACGTTCAGGAGTTTCATGAATAGGGCAAACAAAGTTAAGGTGGATTACCTACTCTACTGTGGAGGTTTTCCATCCTTACTTTAGGGATAAATGATATACCCTCTTTTTAAAAAAAGTTTTAAAAAGAATTATTACATGTAATATTTTTAATCAAAATTACAATCATGGCTGTCAAGAACACATAAGCAGTATTTATTGTATGTACATAAACACATATTTGAGCATCTACAAAATGGGGCCATACAGTGTGTGTGAATTATGATCAAAAAAATTATGATCATACAAAAGTTTATTAAAATGTAACAAGTGCTTAATGTCTTTGTTGGTTTCAAACATATGTGTCGTCAATACTTACACACACAGTTTGTGAGTCGAGCGTCAGGACTCCTCCTGTCCCAACTGTGTCCCTGAGTGTGGGGCAGTGTCCCGGGCAGGCCAAGACCAGCACCCTGCATCCTTCTCTCGTGCTTAGAAACCTTCTTAAAGACTCATCAAACAACTGATTCCCTTCTTTGTACCCATCCAGCAACAGCAGAGCCTTGCTGGACCCGCTTAACACAGTCCTCAGCTTATCCTCTGTCGTTATCATTTCCGTGAGAGCAAGTTGAGTCGTTATTTCCTGAAACAAGTCACCTTTCACTTTGCTGCCGTCGACATACAGGAGAAGTCGGAGGATGCCGAGATCAAGGAGGTGAGAGAGGGCATGTGTGGGTCCTTTTGTCCAAGAAGACACCAGGATGTGGGCTACGGTTGTCTTTCCGCTTCCTGCGGGTCCCTCGAGAAAAAGCGTCTCTCCGGCTTCTGGGAGTAAAGCTCGAAGATTCACAGGCTGGCCCTTACTGACAAAAAACAAAACAAAAAACAGTGTAAATACACATGCCCACGTAAATATAAAAATATACACTATTGCTGTGTCAGCTGGGCACGTCCACACGCAAAGTTTAGATTCTTAAGAACCAGTTACATATAATGCCGAAATATCTGCTATCTTGGAATTTGCTCACAGGGGTTAAAATCTCCCCCAGTTTTTTATGGCCAGTTCAAATTTTGTGAATTCTGACTCGTACATTTACACCATTGACCAATATCAAACCATCATGACAATGCAGACCTGAGAGCTGGAGTACAAAATGGGTGAAATAATAAATAATAAAAACAAGTGGGACCAAAGAGAATAGGGAGTAACACAAAATTTTCTCAATGGTTTAGAGTGAATTTTCTTTTGCTGTTACTGGAAATTAGATCATACAAGTCTGGTATCCTTTTGATCTATGATCTATTTGCAATTTTTGTTTGTGACTCACTTGTTTTTTAGCCTGTGAGGCAGCTCCTCCACACTGAAACTTTCCCAGTGACTTCTCACGTCTGCACTGAAGGAGAAGTCGGAATAATGGGCTTTCACAAACGCCTCCAGATTTTCCTCCGTGCAGCCTGCAGACACCCACAGACCTGATCATGATCAAATCTATGTCATTTGATGCAGAAAAATCAAATAATCTTTTGTTTGGCTTTCTGTCTTGGACAGAAATTGCTTGTAAGGTAGTAGCAGTGTGGAGTGCACAGGCGGATATTTTCACACTTATGGCATTTTCTAAATTCAGTTATTTCAGCAGTCTAATGATGTTACAGACAACTGCAGATTTCTGGAAGACGTCTTACTGAATTTGTCTTTACTGAGAGGTCATTTAAGGGCATTTTTGCACAAATTTGTTTTTTCACCAGGCATTTTTGTATTTGAACACAAAGACAGAAAAAACAACATCCAACACGTTTTCACTCACTGCCACTGTGAAATCATTATTTATGATCATTGTTAGTGCTAAACCGATTAGGCGATAGACAGATAAAGATTAATTGCTAACTACTTTATGATTGAATAAGTAATTTTTCAAGAAGAAATATCAACTATTCACTAGTTCATGCTCCTAATTAGTGAGGACCTGCATCTTTTTCAGCATCGTATGTTTTAGTAAACTGAATAAATATTTGGGTTTTGGACTATTGGTTGGACGAAACAACACATTTAAAGATATCTCATTGGGCTTACTTCATGAAGTGTTACTTCATTTACACTATTTTATGACATTTTAGAGGCCAAACAATTAATTGAGAAAATAATCCACCAGTTAGAAGTTTCTGGAAACAAATAACAAAATGTCTATCTGAAACACTTGGTTTAGAGATCGACTGCTCTCCAGCAGGAATGGTGTTGAACGATGATTCTGGGCAGGATCTTAACTATATTCAAAGACAGCTGTGGCTATCAGCATGCACGGCTGCTAAAAAAATATTGGTCTTTTCGGTATAATCACTCCTTTATAGGCATTTTATCAATGGAACACTCGTTTTTTCATTTGTTTCCTTATTTAAACCCAATGTTAGGAAATACACTGTATGTATATTGGAATTTAGAGAAAGACCCGTGGGGAAGGGGTAAGTCTAGGTTATGGAGCGATCAAAGTTGCAGGTGTGTGCTTTCTGTTGCTTTTCTGTATCTTGTACAGACTTAGTCATAATGGTAGGACTGTATGATATGTTGCTAGCAACAGTGGTACAATAGTAGTGGCAGACCGTGGAAAATAGGAGCTTCTAATAATTTCAAATATCAACTGACAAACAGAAATGATGTAAACAATTAGATGTTATGAAAGTCACATACCTTCATTAATAATAGTTTTCTGTTCCTCATTTTCTTTATTTACTTGTTGGTCTGATGGAAAGGAACAACAGTGTTAGAACACTAAAACAAAGGTCAGTAATATTTACAGAAGTACTATAATAGTCAGTGTAGCCATCAAATTCTTGTAACAGTGACTCTACAAGAATTGTACTGGTGTGAATCCTCTCACATACACCTCAATGCAAATTAGAAACCACATTAATCTAATATAAAACACATGTGTTATGGCACTTCATGGCTGCAGGTCAACGGATATTGATGAAGACGATCTCAGGAAAACCTATGTCTGATGTCTTACAGAGCATTGTTTACTGAAACCTAACTGGGGAGGCTTGCAACAGCAATACATACTGTGAAAACAACATATTTAATAACAAACTACATCTGAAGCACATTTCCCTCCTAGACCTAAAAAGATTCACTACGTGTCCATAGAAGCTTATTATTCACCCCTCTATACATGCATACAGATTCTTTAAGATGAAGTTGGTTTGGATATTCTGTCTGTACTAAAACAAAATAAAGATAATCTTGACCTAGGATTATCTAGGAGATAGTTTACATAGTGAATCCTAATCAAGGCAGCTGCATCAGACAGTTGGCCCAACAGAGGGGATACACAGTGTCTGACCTACTGTTTTGCACATATGTGCTTCTGTAATGTGCAATTTCTCAGAAAAGGGATCTTTGCCCTTCTGCATTCAGAAGAAAAAGGTTCATGTAATACAATCATCTTTTGCAAACTGCTTATAGATATTTATTGAATAGCTATATTTAGTAAAGTGACCTTCATTAAGCATTTGAGGTCAACTTTTGCTGTAGGTCTATTTGTATTACTGTAGGTTGTGTTTATTCGTAATCTTGGTAACACAGCCCACAACGTTCAGTATAATTACTCCCACGTTATGGTATAATCTTTTGTACTACAGTGTACCAATACATGCAGTATACAGTATGCAGGCCATAACACTAAGCAAACATCTGGACCTTTCAGGGACGATGGAGTGATAACTTCTGCATCACTTAACAAATCTGATTTTATATAAAAAAATTACCTTATTACCAACAAACAGTCAAACTACTTTGTTCCTATGAGGCTCTGCACCAAGATGAAAAAAGGTAAGTTTTACCTTGATAAACTGTACTGTTGGTCGAACACAGTTGCCAAGGAAAAGATATTTAGCAACTTCAAAAACTGTCAACGTGGTGTTAATTTCTATCTGCCAATGCCAGTCGGAGCCATGAGGTCATAAACAAGCATCCAGTAATGAAGCTTGCTGGTGAGATGAATGACTGCTTAGACAGAGTCCAAAAGAATCCATGACAATACACTGTCCCCTTTCCAAAGTTAATGCACACATGTACCCCATAGATATTTCAGACTCCAAAATTATAAAGAAACAATGTAATTTATCTGTTTGTTGGTAATAAGGTCATTTAGAAACTAAATCAGATTTAATAAATGGCACAGAAGTCATCATCCCATCTTCTTCCCTCAAACCTCCAGATTTTTGCTCAGTTTTATCGTCAAGCTTAGTTAAATTACAGTATAAGTTCTTTCCAAACATCAAGATTATTGCTGGGTAGATCATACATACATTGTAATAAAAGAATAGCTTAAAAATAACTTTAAGTTCTTTGTAGCCTGACTTCTTACACCCTGTTTCCATAACTTCACATCTTAATCCCCAGAACTCATATGTTTTGGTACTACTGTACAGGCACACAGTAAGTACAAACAATTACATCGTAACACTGGAGTAATTACGCTGTTCATTGCCGGCAGTAATTTAAAGCTTTAGTGTAACCGCTAAAAGGTCATGCAGTGATTTGAGCTTTAGACAGTGAAACAACAGTGCATGCTTGCTAAGATTTGGTAAAATCGCATTGGTCGCATGCCGTACAGCCTCGCGGGGGCATCAGCCTTAGGCATTTCAGAGGTTCATTCAACAATCACTTTTAGCAACCAGTAAATTGCTCCACGTTGCATTGCTCATTTAGTGGAAAAAGTACACGTAACTGAAGATGATATTCACAGCACAATAACAAATCAACTTAGTGAGAAAGAGGCGGGAAAGCCTGGAAATTGAATGGAGGACGATGATATGAATCATCACCGTGGAGGAGGAAATTATGATCAGAGTTTCAGGTTTCCCTTATACCTGTGATCTCACCCTTCTTCATGCACTGTGGGTGTCTTATATAGTTCAAAATGTCTCCCAAATGCATCATCAGCAATTTTACTACAGTGCTTCGAAATGCTTTGCAACAAAATCTAAAGAGTCCCCTAAAAGGTCACTACTACTTTGGAAAAACGTGTGCGTTCCTTTCCAATAATGTTTACCACAGCCAATAGTTTTTTGCTGTTGTTATGATTACGAGGCTGTAACACATCCAGAACTTCTGTGTGTGTGTGTGTGTGTGTGTGTGTGTGAGTGGCAGTGCCCAGTGAATTGTATAGTTCTGTTCAGACTCACAGGCAGCAGGAGAAACAGACCTGTCTCGACCGTCAACCAAAAGATTCCTGGTACTGGAATTGCTGAACCCTATGGAATAAAACCTTGTTATTAATTTACAGCTTGTTGGTGTATGTGTGTATGAGTGTGCGTGTGTGTGTGTGTGTGTGTGTGTGTGTGTGTATGTGTGTTTAAGTATTGATAGAGAGAAGGAATGATATTTGGTTGGTGCTGTAATACAAAGAGTTTCATTCATGCAGCTCAATCAGTTTTTGTTTTAAAAGCTTTCTATATGTTTGAGGCATTATTATTGGTATTATACTGTTTTGGCTTTAAATAAAATTTATTTATTCAATTTTGTTTTCTTTAGTTACATTCAGTACAATTTGCTCCTTCTAAGGTTCACACTTTCCTGACACCAGCTTACTATCCATCACTTACATACTCACTTTATTAGCAACATGTCAGTCCTCAGACCTTCATCAAGTTCAAGCCCAGCTAAAAAACTGCCATCCGTAGTGTTTCCGGACCCGTAACTGAAGTTTTATCATGTTCACACATTTGTATGTGTTACAAGCCTACTATTGAAATGATTGAGGCGTTTGGTTTGGGGGATTATACATAAAACAAATATGTCCGATACTGATTAACCACCCATGCATTTACAAATAGCCTCAAATTCCCCTGTCACACAAAACAAGACCAATCTGGGTGTTTCCGAACGTTGTGGTGTGTGAGGTCTAAAACACTAAGTCATGCTCACATGAAAACACACATAGCAAGTCACATGCTGACAAAAGTCCCTCGAAGCAAAATGGCATACATTACGGTGCCAAATCAGTTGTCTAAATGCCATACTGTTTTACAAATACTTCCTCTTTTCAGCGGCAAAACGACTTGACTCAACATGTATCACGTGTATCAAATTTCTTTATGGTTGAAAGCACACAGTTGTTTACTGAGAGGATGCAAATTCTTCTGCCCATTTGACAAAAACAAAACAAACAACCACCAATTCTGCTATGGCTTTGACACAGGAGGGATTCGGTCTGGATGCTGACTATGCACTTCTGCAAGTGGTTTGTCGGCTTGGACAAAAAAAATCCAAGTTCTATAAAAAAGTTGTACTCTATTCTGTCCTAAGCCAATAGTTTATGGCATTTTCTGAAATGGGCAGTGAAGGAATGGTTAAAAATAACCAGTGTGAATACTTCCAATGAGGAAACAATGAGGGACTTAAACATTCCACTCCACTTCCTGCAGATATTTCAAGGCACATTTTTATGGGTGTGGTCACCTACTCTGCACATTCTGCTTTTGAGGTGCTGCCTTCGGGCTAATTGACCATGCAGCTTATATATTTAATAATGCAATAATGCAATTGTGCATTGTGGCTACATATATGAGTGCAGGAACAATCCATTTTTCACTCTGTCACTTTAATATTTCAACATAGCTGTATCTGGAATTATTATGCATTGTTATGCCTGGTGTGCATTGTCTCATATGCCAGTAACAAACACAAATTTCTATTTGATGTTAATTTTATTAGACATCAGCATATTCTTGTTTGGATATTCTGTCTCCAATCTACAGCTGCATCTTATGTGTTGCTGTGTTTGTTGTAAGCTACATGTCCTGAATGTGATGGGTGGCTGTGATGTACTGTACACATGAAGAATGGAGGGATTCGTTACCTTTTCGTCGTCGATATATGAGCACTGCAACGGTAATGACAACCAGTATTACTCCTATGCTCAATACAACAATGAGAGCATCGTTTTTTACAGGAGGATTGGATATTTCATCTATGAAAAGAGTGAAGAATGATTAGTGTTAGAATGTGCCACAACACATACAGTATCCCATTTGTAATTCTGCAGTGAATGACTACTGACCCAGTGCCAGCCATACTTTTGTTGTGTTAGGCCACTATGGAAATAACCAAACATACCAAAGACCATTGCAAACTTCCCCTTGCTGGTCAAGAACTAAATCCATGAAGGTATTAAAATGACTCATGCTTGTGAGATAGTTTTGATTAGCTGTGCAAACAGCCTAATCTTTAACCTAATTTTCTTCTTGTTGTCAACGTTGTTTTTACTTTTTTTCTTTATCTGGCATTCAAAGACAACTTTACAACTGTACATTTTTCATCATAAGAATACAGAAATTTGAATGTTTGAATATTCATGGCATGAGTCAAGCTCATCAAACCAAAGTCCAAACATACTGTGTCTAAAACAGCAAATAACAAATAAATAAAAATAAATAATACTATGCACATATATAAGACAAAACATGAGCAGGCTACATACATCAATTCAAATAAACCACATGACAAAATCGGATTTCATAATACCCCTACACACTACTGAAAGCTCCACCCAAACAACACCTTCATCTTCACTCAAAGCTTGTAACGCTGGGAAAAAAACTGTGGGTATAGAGAAAACATCTCTATCAAAAAGAAAACATGAACATAACAGGAAACAGCAGCTATCTGTGATAACTATGCCAGTAATGACACTATATTTCCTTTTTGTATATATATATGTAATATCAAGGCTTTAGTGCCAGTTGTTTTTTGTAACAGACTGCTTTAGTAATAGTGATACAGTCACATCTTTTGGCTTGCTTCCTATTTGATTTTGTATTTATGTACTTTCTATTTTGGCAGCAGAAAGCTGACAATGCAATAAAGCACCCAGGCCGGACTTGACCTGGGGATGCTGCAATTACATGGTCAGCATCTATCAATTCCTATCTACTTGCATCTTGTCTCCAGTTTAATATTGATACCCTTTAATAGTGAATACTGTCTTGAAAGAACAGAAATAAAAATGTACCTGGAATATGAAATGTTGCAGAGTGGCCATCATTTGTGAAGCTACATGTGTAGTTGTTCTTGTCTGATGATCGGACAAGTATCTGACTGGTGACTTTGAAAAGCTGGTCAGGTGTTGATACAGAAGTGGTACTGGCATTGATGCTCCGAAGGTGTCCATCCTGCCACACAACAGAAGTCTCGGGGTATCCCTCAGACTGGCAGGTTAGCAGCACCTTATCTCCCTCTGCATTCTTCTCAACGTGTTTAGTCACTGCTTTATAAGGTGCTAGGAGAGAATCAGATAGAAATAATATCTAAAACCAATATAATATGTAATACTTTGTGTTTAGAATAATGCTATAAGGATATGATCTTATGGTTGCATAATATTGATGATGGGAAATTCTTGAGGAAAGCTGAATTAAGGCAAAAGCATTCTTTACCAAATTGAGCAATAGTAGTCTTAGTTTCATTTTCACTATGAGTGAAACTCTTAACTGCCCAGAAATGACCATTCCCAGAACAAAGCCCCTGACGTCTTTGTCTAACCGCCAAAAATGTTACACACTCACAGACTCGGTACTAACCTTTAACGGACAGTATTATCATTTTATAATCAGCTCCTTCTTTTGTTGCCACAAAACACTGGTAGGTCCCAGTGTCATTGATCCTGAGCTTGGAGACCTATAAAGTGACAAAAGAAGAAAGTAAAGGCTTTTGTAGTCCTCAAGGCCATATTACAGAGGTTAAACTAAAATCATAAAATCTGATGTGTAAAAATGTCTAATACAATACAGACTACACTGTAATGACAAAAATCTTTGAACTTTCTGAACAACTCTGTCTTTGACTGAACTCTCCTTAGTGATAGTCATAAGAATAGTTTATGTTTATCTGCCAAGTGAGCGTGCATCAACTTTTACATCTCTTGGTCCATGTATTGTTCTATTTTAAGCAAACTGCTGTATCCTGTCCCTTCCTGGAAGTGGCACTTCCTAGTGCCAGTATGTGCTAGTATCTTATACAACACAGTGAACACATGTAATAATGTGCAGATAAATATGATACTTTTACATAAGCAAGGAATTGGTACTACAAATGTTACGTAAAGCCAAACACCTCACAGCCAGTATTTACCTGTAACTTAGCCCAGCCATCCTTCAGCTCCTCAGTGTGAAGCATCACTCTGCCCCGATAGTCCGGATCCTGGAACGCCAAGTCCTCCGTCCCGTTATCTGTCCGGTAAACTTTCCGAGGCGAGTGCTTGATCCTGTGCCAGGTCACCTCCAGTTTGTCACGTGGATTTATCAGTTTAGGCTGAAACCTGCAGCCCATCACAACATCTCCTCCAAACTCTGACTGATATGTACTTCTCTCTGCCTCCACAGTGAACAAGACTGCTGGGAAATAATGCAAAGTATTGTCATGATAAATGTAAATGTGCTCCACAGCCCTGAAATGTTTACCAATGAAGCAATATACAACACTGGGTTATGCTCACTAGATGGTTTTGCTTTGCACTTGTGAACTTGTAAGCTTGTGTGTCAAATAAAAATAAAACAGGTTCATGTATATATACATGAACCCGTTTTATTTTGCACAAAAAATGTATATATACACAAAAAATGTATATATATATATATATATATATATATATATTTGTGTGCTTTTATTAATTCATAAATGTCTCCACTGCTGTACACTTTATTTCTAATACCTGAGAGAGATGTTTGAAACATGACTTGCAAAACCACAACAAAAGCCCAGTCCATTGAGACCTAAGGAGGAAACAAAGGGAAGTTTTAGATATGTTGAAATCTTTGGGCAGTGTTTTTGGCTACATGAGTCACTTTTCTGAAGAAGGCCTGATGTTTTTTCCAGATCCACAAAACGTATGATCTAGTTTACTTGCTTTACTCAATGAAAAAACCAGTGACATGGGACAAATAATCACAGCATCACATGTCGATGAGCCATGTGTTGTTTTTGCTTATCTGATCATGACTCAGCTCTGCCAGCCAATGACTCCCCTAGTGGTTTATTTTTGTTAAAGGAACCAAAGTAGCACAGGGCTTGTTGGCTCTATCTCACTGGAGCTATGTTAACACACAACAACACTGACACACCTCCAAAAAACAGCTGCTTGCAAACTAATTTCTCTGGCGATGTTATCATGCTTCTTGGAAAACATCTCGTCAGACACCTGCATTTCTTAACATGTTTTGATCTCTTGAAATGAGGTCAGTCCTCAAATCAAGAAAAGTTTTATTTACATAGGCCCTTATCATACAAACCTAAAAGTGTTTACATTTGATTGTGTTCATTGGCTGAACTGTTGAGTGATAAGCACATTAGTAGCCTAATTTTTTGTGCTGATTTCGTGTGAAATTGAAATCACTACTGTAGTTCTACAGAACACTTTGGATGTGGGTGAGATGCCATTGATGAAGCTCTGTCAACAGTTTGGCTAAATTAAAACCAGTCAGATATTACGTTAAGTATTAGGTTATTATTTAATAATAAAGCCTGTTGTAGACATATAGGCCTAATGGTTTTGGTGTTGAGGCTACAGAGCTATAAAAATTGATAGACGGTGAAATATTAAAATATTTTTAAAAAATAATCAAATACTCATTTAGCCTAAACAGTTCTACCAGCAATAATCGTATAGGACTTAGTAGGCAACTAATAGTAATGATGTCAACAATAATAGTTATTATACATTACTTAAGTTTTAAAACTGTGCAAACCCGTACGCTTGCTTATCAGTCAATAAAGTGGTCTTACCTGCAGGTCATGCAACAGATCGGTGTATTGTGGAGCTCCCTCCTTTCTTCAACTCAACAAACGTCTTTCTGTGCTGGCTTTCATTTTTAGCCTATATATGAGGGACAGACAGAAGGGTTCCTCTAATCCGGAATATCCCCTCTCCTCAGAAACACGCCCACACAAAGAGATCGACAGTGTTATGAGAAAACTTGTTAAGCTGGTTAGTCTTTTTCATTTCACCCCTCAGACTGAGGGACAGACTGAAATTATCCTGATTTCTCGTATTTCAGTCGCCCCCCTTTACCAATTCTTGAGGTCTCAAGTTGGCAAGTAGCCTATAGCATACTCATAACACAGTGCCAAGGACCAGCTTGTCATATTCAAGGGAAGTGTTAACAGTTAGCCTAATAGTTTCTAATAGGTCTATGTGCAAGGACCAGCTCTCATGAATTTCAAGGAAAGTTTTAACAGTTAAGAGTTTCATGACCTAGTGCAAGGACCAGAGCTCTCGTCATTTTCTAGTNAGTGTTGACAGTTAAACGGCTCGAAATTAATGGCTTACCGACACGGAAGCTTACCACTTACAGTAAGGAAGCAGCGGCCACTATTATGTAATAGCGGCAATAACGTTACCGTCAAAAGTAATAAAACACAACAATGGCTCAAATCTGTGAAAGACGTTATTTGCATACGTTTGTTTGAGTGTTGCATGTGCAACAACAAATACAAGCAAATGCAGTGTGTTAGTCAACATTTTAAACTGGTAGCACGTTTTTTCCCTTCCTGTGTTTGCCTCTGAATCACATTTAGTTTTACCAAGGCAATTCCACAGTAATCTTGCCACTGTAAAATTTCATCAATTTTCAATTTCTGTATTATCATCACAGTGTTGGCCTGCTTAAAGAATCAAAAGTATTTGTTCTGCAGAGTGGTCCCTATCAAAATTACATCATTAAGTATTCTATTACTGGATTACCATTACTGATATGTGATGCATAAAGGTGTAAGAAACATTTTAACTTTGTATATGGTTGAGGTGGCACTCGTTTTAATTACTTTTTAGACTGTTTGTACAAATGCATCATATGTTTATAAACTCATATGTTTTGTATCTTAATCTGCAAAGTAGCTACTAACTATAGCTTTTAAATAAATTTAGCAGGGTAAAAATAATAGGACAAAGTAGCAGAAAATAGAGATAAACAAGTGAAGTACAATTTCCACAAAAATGAACAGGTCCTTGAATAAATGTGCATACTCATAATATAACAGTAACACTACTACCACTCGGTTACTTCTACAGGACAGTAAGTAAACTGGAATTTCTTATCTTTATGAAGCACATTGTACTTTTATTTGATAAGTGCTATAAAAATAAAGTTGTGATAATAATAATAATAATAATAAAAAAAATAATAATAATAGTAGTAGTAGTAGTATTGGTTTTGTTGTTGTACAGTTTATTGATATGTAAATGTGACTGCAAGACAGTATCAACCATCAACACTTCATACACACAATATAGAGATAGGTAGAGATGGTCACACAGGTCATTTGAGAAAACTGGAAATCTGAATGGAAGAAATTCTGACACAACAAACCATCAAGTTACCAGCCAGGTGGAATTCCCAAAACCAAGAGGTGCATCCAAACAATTTTCCAAGTTTTAAAAGCCATTGGCTACATCCCATCTACAGTATGACTGCATGAAACCTTTGTGGGGTTTCCATCAATTCAATAACTAACTTCCACATGTTTCACATGTTCAGACAAAACTTTATGTATATAATGTAGGAAAAATCTAGTGTTACATGTCTGATCTTATCTGTGTTGTTGTCAGCCTTGGTATGTTTCCTCCCTTTCTTTTGGAAACCACTTGGAAAATCTATTATTGTTATGTACTTTACTACCCATATTTACTCACAGGTAAGACAAATCAAATATCCGTCATTGCAGGGTTAGGGTTTGTGACACTAAGCTCATGTTTTTTCTCAGGGTAGTCCAACATTTTTAAAGACAATGCTAAAGTATGTGGAAGTGAACCAGGATTTAAAAAATACATATTTAAAGTAAAATTGTTCTGCAGAGTGTCACCTATCAGAATTACATCATTAAATATTCTATTACTGGATTACCATTACTGATATGTGATGTATAAAGGTGTAAGAAGCATTTTAACTTTGTATATGTTTAGGTGGCACCCTTTTTAATTATTTTTATATTTATATAATGTAGGAAAAATCTAGTGTTACATGTCTGATCTTATCTGTGTTGTTGTCAGCCTTGGTATATTTTCTCCCTTTCTTTTGGAAACCACTTGGAAAACCTATAATTGTTATTTAATTTACTACCCATTTTTTTCTCACAGGTAAGACAAATCAAATACCTGTCATTGCAAGGTTAGGGTTTGTGACACTGAGCTCAGGTTTTTTCTCAGGGTAGTCCAACTTCTTTAAAGACAATGCTAAAGTATGTGGAAGAGAACCAGGATATAAAACACATACAGAGAGCACGAGTCAGTGTGGGAAGGTTAAGGTAGGGCAGCATTGTTTAATTGAGGATGCCTAGTCCCATTTTGACTATGGGTCTTGAGCCCATACTTGAATATGACAAAATATATTACTCTTAGGTGTCCTCAGTTATTTACACAAATACTATGATGTTATGACTTGTATTTTTCTTGAAGGAGCATTTGTAGCATGATTTATTTATGTCACGTTGGCTGTAAACCTAATTAGGTGGAAAATTGTGTTCTCTGTACAGGAAGGTGAAAGTTGGCCAGGAGTCTCCAACGCGGTTGTACTGCATTGATGAAAAAAGATAGCTTGGCTTGATGTCGTTCACTGCAGCATGAAGATTTTCACTTTGACTGATCAAGTTAGAACTAAACAAAAAGCAGTGTGGATGCTAACTCTCCCCCAGATATATTGTACTATTGCATCCCCTATTAAGGGCCCTGTTGTGCAAAATCCATTCATCCATCTATTATCTATAGCCACTTGTTAATCAAGGTCACAACATTTAAGTAAACCTTAAAAAGTTTACATGCTTTAAACTTTTCTCTCTGCTACAGATTAAATACATATGACATATCATATTATATGTATATATAGCATATATGTATATATCATATTATAGCGTACCCCACTTTACTTGAGTATGAGAGACAGCACGGTGGCACAGTTGATAGCACTGTGGCCTCACAGCAAGAAGGTTCCAGGTTCCGACCTCAGTTGTTCCTGTGTGGAAATTGGATGCTTTGTCTGTGTGGGTTTCCTAAATAACTTATGTCGACTGAAAGAAGTAACCATTCAGCCTGCAGCATTTCAACCTTTTTATATACAGTCTATGATTTCAACTCAAAAGATTAATGTAGGTTACTTCAGAGAAAACTTAATACTGCTCTGCTTTGAGTTTCAACAACTGTTCAGGTAATCAAATTTCCTCACCCAAAATCAATGAATACATAGGTTAATTATTTTTCTGCCCAATTAAATATTTTTTCTCCAAAAATCATACATCATTTTATTATATCATCAAGATATTAATTTTTAAAGTATCATTCTTTAAAAGTAACACTTGAATTCATGTACTGCAGGTGGTGGTTAATGGGTTTCTTTTTGTAATGGTGACCCCTTGGTCAAAACTTTGCACAACCTGGGTGCTGGTTGTAATCCAGACCTTGAATTCTGCATAATTCAGAGATTTTATTCACTCTAACTTCTTGAGACCTAAACATTTGATTCTCAATGCAAACCAGTAACTGACAACCTATAAGTGAACCACGAACACCAGCAGAGGGAGCCATCTCCCATTTAACTGCAACCAGCCTGGAACTACAGCCTGCACAATGCCTGTTTAACACACTAGTTAAACTGTAAATTTCTCAACCCCAGTGTCAGAGCTGAGGGTTGTTAATAAATTTGTGACCTCTTTTTATATTGATTTTACAATGACTTATGTTGGTTGTAGACCATCATTATATTACTTTGACATTTGTAAAACACCCTCTTGTACGGTTCCGTTTTATTTTGAAAGTTTGGCCGGAATAGTGCTTATTTATTGCCGTTGATGGGAAACTGACAGAAAAAGGAAGTTGGCTATTTCTGAGGCAGTGTACACGCGTTATTGTTTACATGCCCTTGAACGCTTCTTAGTGCTGCTTTTGTGGCGACTATCAATATATTATTTAGCTCACCGTCTTCAGATTAGGTATGTAACGTTAAAGCTTTCGTTTGTAAGTTGAGTTAGCCCCTCAAGGTTAAACCCGAATCATATCAGGTGAAGCATGGGCAGCTGTTTTACTCAGCAATATTAGCACATATCGTTAGCCAAATTAACAGGAAAGCCCAAAAAGCACTGACTCATACGTGACGTTGTTTACGGTTTGGTAACGTTACGTAGTGCTAGCAATAGCAAAATGTGTACATTAGCATCAAGTTATAAGATAACGTTAAAGCTATCACCTGCAACGTTTTAGTACGTTACAGTGAAACACTGGCAGTGGGATCACATGTTGAAGCAGATCCAGTTTTAAGGCTGGTTAACCAGTTGTTCCTCTGTACTCTGATTTTTTGTGTCTGCAAGTTTGGTAACGTTGTGTTGGCTCATGTTTTGTCTGCAGCATCATTTTGAGTAATTGTATTTCTAGGTCCGCAGTAGCAACGCCACCATGGGGTTTCTACTGTCCAAACCCATGGATGCAAACTTTAAAAAGCAGCAAGAATTCATGCTCCACAATTCTCGGCTGCAGGTGAGTGAAGGTGCACCCAGTGACAAAATCTTTTTTTTTTTAAATACACGGTTCAGAAGATGTCATTTGCTAGTCACTCATGTCTTACATGCAGGGTGCAAAATTAGCAACAGCCAAAGGCTGGTAAAATATGCAAATAGCTGGTAAATTTACTTTACTCACCAGCCAAAAAATAAAAAAAAATGGTAATCTATTTAGTTGCTGGCACACTTTAAGCATTCACTAGCTATTTAGCTGTTGGACAAAACAGTTAATTTTGCACCCTGCCTGAAACCTTGTGGCACCTGTGTCAGGTGGAACCATAGACTGTATTAATACTGTGGCTTATATTGTACCTTATCTGAATTTAACAAAAGTGTCTGCCAGCTGACTTAATATCCATGTACTACTGGCATGTGGACCTCCTGTTAATCAAATTACCACTGTAAACATAGGTCTAAGTTATATTTTTAGTAAATCTGTCAAAAAAATCTAGTGAACCCAGCCCATGTAGACCAGCATGTTGGCAGTTTGGTCCAGAAAACAGACCGTGACCTTCAATCACATTGATCTTTGCGATCTATCTGTCTTGTCAGCCCGGTGTTCTGTTCTTCCTTCTTGAATCACACGCTGACGAAATCAGGGGGACAAGCTTCAGTGCGAATGTCACCATTTCCATTTAGAGACCACATGTTTTATTGCATTCATTACTTTCTTTGTTTATTTTTTCATTTAAAACTGCAGAGCATAACAAACAATTGTTTTCTTATCATTTTTGGGGCCAATTTGTTGTGATTTATTCATGCCTGCAAGCAGCTGAGCAGCAGGTGGTGTGTGTGTGACTGTCATAATACCAATGACATTATCCAACTTACGCCCAAAAGGTTTGTTGTATTTTCTGCTCTGTAATTTTCTCTTGCTCTCCCAGCTGTAAATGTGGTGACGATGACTCACATGTAAATATGTATAGGTACATGTTTAAGCATTGCTGTAGTGGATCTACATTGTTTCATCAACTTAACTACAGATAATTTCATATTTATTATTCACACTTAGAATCACTTTTGAATACAAATGAGTAAGACAAAATATTTAGCATTATCTGTCTGCTTACAATTAATTGAAACCATTTGTGACAATAGCTTCTATTTTTTAATTCTGATTAATATATTTACCCTTTCAGATCTTGGCTGAACAAAATATACTCAGATGTCTAACATTCAGACAAAAATCTTAAGGGTCGCTAATGGTCAACTGTTAGGCCCTCATGTTATATATTTTTACATCACCAAATTTAATGAGTAAATTCACCCTAGCAATTTCAGAATATCTGTGAAGGTTATTGCCTCCCCCTGCATTAAGATGTCAAAGATGATTGCTTGCCAGTGTTTTCAAGTCACATCAGTCATAGCTAATTGATCCATTCGACGCAATTCCCTTGTGGACTCTTAAGTCAAAGTCATTGTGTGTTGTGTTTGAACCATCTCAAACTTTACTTGAAAATTCATTGGAAATGGGTGTGTTTGTGTGACGCATGTTCTGCGGATAAATGGCAGCTCTGAAATGACGTAAATGACACGTTTATTCACTTTCTATTTAAAAATGGGTCCTTGCTGCTAATAGTAGGGTTGTGCTTTTTATTCACAGTAACTGAACTTGAGTGGATTTGAGCGTAAAGTAGGTGAGCCAAGACCTCCCCACAAAGTTTTTGACTAGAGCCCGACTGATATGGGATTTTTAAGACCCATACAATTTTGATAAGAGATTTTTAAAATCTGTTATTCCGAATGTTTTTTCCCCTTTTTTATCAGAAACATTTAAGATAAACAAAGATTATCCTTGACGTTTGTTACATGTAATGGTCGACCGATATGGATTTTTCAGTGGGCGATGCTGATATTTAGATAGCAGGGCAGCTGATGGCCGATGTACATTGCCGATATCAAAACAAAGAAAAGTCATGTATAATGTTGTTATTCTATGGTGAGTGCAATCTAATATACAGTACGTGGTTTTCTGTGCCAGGAACATGTTGTTTTAGATGGATATTTTTATTAATTTATGAAATGGAAAATACATTGGGTGATGGTGTAGATTTCTGAACATGACTGTTTGAAGGAGAGTGGGGTACGGTTTGTCAAAAATGACAACATTCAACTGCATTATTTTCTAAGTATGGCGATATATATTTTAAATATATTTAATATTTTAATTTATTTTATTTGCTGTCATTTCAAGGGGGAGCACAACAACAGGCAACATCTTTGCACAGCAGCTTACTAAGGTTGGACGATTATTTGAAAAGTAATCAAAACCAAAAGACCCTCTAACTGCTGTAATTTTCCCATGTTGGTTATTTTGGTTTTAATCCTATTAATATTTTACCTACTGTTGTGTTCATGTACTTTCCCTTTAAAAACATGCTACTGTGTATGTACTGTCTGTGCTCAGCTTTCAGAACAGAGTCTTAAGCCCAGGGAGATGTTAGCTAGTGCCAACCGTTTTCACTATATGAAATAACAAAATGTTTTTGTTAACGTACACACTGTCACCTACACTGTAGGTGTTGCTTGCTTTCAGCGACACTTTTTTTACCACTCGCTTTCTCACATTGCTTACCCACAATGCTACGCATACACATTGCAATGCCCTTAAAGACTTAACTTCTGCTCTTCTAACAGCACCTGTCACTTGGATGTCTTTTGGTCTGTTAACATTTATATCATCAATGTTTGACATTTGTGAATCGAAAAGAATATCCCACCTTTAATAGTTAAGCATATAGTACGAACCTTGTTAGTGAACTATAACAGCAAAAATACCAAACAATGTTGAAATAATTGTGATTTTGATTTTAGGTCATATAATCCAGCCCTAAGCCATACTGACAAGGCTGCCTGCAGGTGTCTCCGCAGACATTTTGTGTGTATTGGCCTTAAGAGTGCAGGTATCGGGCAATGCAGATTATCTCAAAATGCCAGGTATTGGCCCAATTAATAGGTCATCTATCACTAGTTACATGTAATTATAAGACCATACCAAAATAACATGACATAATGCAGTCTAATGCTGTGAAAAATAAACCTGGTGGAAAAACTTTGCAATCATAACATGATTAGAGAATCCATCTTCCGTCTCTCCCTTTCTTTTTTAATTGTCATTTAGCAGCTCTTCTATATACAGATACCAACTTATCTGAAATTAGCTCACATCGGCCGATAATATCAGCATGCCTTTTTATCAGTCGGGCTCTAGTTTTGTTTTTGTTTTATTTCCTTTACTAAAACATACATATACAAGTACTTTATAGAAACTGGTTGTCATAAAGTAGTTGTAGAACACACAGTGATTAAAATTAAGCTAAATGAAGCTAAAGCTGGGTTGGCGATGGCGCAGTGATAAGACACAAGCATTTG
>JAPMOB010245475.1:0-11271 GCA_029875015.1 Lepomis gibbosus
TAGATAGATAGATAGATAGATAGATAGATAGATAGATAGATAGATAGATAGATAGATAGATAGATAGATAGATAGAGTTAAATGTCTAATACATAGGGATTAAAACTTTATTTGCATGAATAAACAAGTTAACACACCTTCAAACAAGCGCTCGGTGACGTCATGCGCACTGACCAATCGGACGCAGTGAGCCTGTGACAGTTGATACTCGACTTTCAGCAGCAAGGACTTTAAGCAAAACAGGAGATTTCATAACTTTTCTTTGATTTATAGGGGAAAAACTGATTTTAAAAAATACTCCTTTTAATTTTAAGAATTTTCTGAACAACGTGGTGCCGTCGTTTTTTGTTGACATTTTCCTGTCGACTTTTTAAGCATGGTGAGTTTGACCCCTGTCCCTTTCTATATAAATTGTTGCCAATCGTGCCAATGACAGCCTTCGCCTAGCCTACACACCCCACTGTAGGTCACAATTGCTTTTGTCCACTGTACACTACAGAGACCGGTTGGATTAGGTGATTTAAACGGGCTTTACTTGTGTGCCGTGCCTCGTCTGTTGCGGATAAAATTAGACTCCTGCAGCGTTAGAGATCCTGTGTCACTGTGGATCTGTTGAGCCCCTGAAGAAGAAGCCTGAGAGACAACTGTCAGGGCATTTACTACAAATGTATTTAATGTGAACAAACAAACAAACAGACAGACATGTTGAGAGTGTCTGTGCATACACCCTGTGCAATACATAATAAATAACTGCCTAATAGTATTTGCTTTTTAAAAAAATGTAATTATTATTGTATGTTGAAAGGGGTCGTTTCATTCCAGTTGATTTTTAATCTATATGGTGCAATGTTTCTTATGTGATTTGGGTATAGTTACACTATTAAACTGTAGAATACCTGTTAATGTGTTGCAGGATGCAGAGGGCCCCCAGGCCCTGTGTGACCTCTGCTTGGCTCAGGTGTGCCACAGCCTGGACACTCTATGCAGCAGGCGAGCAGACGGCTCCATGTGCCTCAGCAGGGCCCCGCTCTTCCCACAGGAGATGGCTGACCAGCTGCTATCTAAGATGGCAACTAAAGGTAGGTCAGGGAGACAGCAAGACTCCCAACAACATCAGTATCAACAAGTGAGGGCAGCTGCAGCTGCCAAGTGATAGTAGTTCTGTGGCAAGTTGAAGAATAGGGGCCGATTAACTCACACCACAACAAATGTGACGTATGACCTTAGGTTAGTGGTAATCCTTCAAGCACACAACTTCCTGCATACAAAAGTTAATTGCTATGTCAGAATATCATTATGCTTACCTTATAATCAAATGCCTTGTTCACAGTGTACTATACCCGGCTGAAATTATGGGAAAAGTCTATTCCACACACATACATGTGGCTAAACTGATGGGACTTTTTCCTACAACTTCCCTCTGTTTGCCTTTCCTTGCAAGGCATCCTGAATGATACAACTGTTGGGATTTTCCGAAACTGCGAAGAGCTCCGCCTGCGCCGAGCCTCCATCCGCTGCTGTCCAGTGTCAGCAGAAGCTTTTCGCCTGGCCCTTTGCCCTCACCGGCTCCAGGAACTAGATGCCTCCTGTATCTCGGGGGGCCTCACTGGGGCTAACATTATCTCAAGTCTGGCCTCCAACCCTGAGTGCAGATCCAGCCTGCAGAGGTTATGCCTCAATGGGCTATGTCTGGACTGGGAGTCTCTAGGGGAAGCTGGAGGGACCCGTGTTGGCTTCAGCTCCCTGCAGGGCTTGAGGACACTCAACCTTGCCAACACAGACCTGACTGATGCTGTCCTTGAGGATATCTGCACTCTCCCTCAGCTGGAGAGCCTGGATATCTCCTGCACTGCCGTCTCAAAGCTCACTGCACTCCTTGACTGCAAGAACACTCTGAGATCTCTAATCACCCATCGGCTGCGGCAGATGGATATGTCACCTGCCAGGTTGCTCTTTGTCCTTAGCCAGCTTCAAGCTCTCAGGCATCTAGATTTTTCAGATGACCATTTTACTGTGGATGATAGTAACGGGAGAGATGGGGATGAGACAGTGCGGCAGCTTCTGGAGGGGAGTCCCCAGGTCCTCCCTTCCCTCGTTTCTCTAGATATCTCTGGACGGAAGACAATCACTGAACCAGCAGTCAGAGCGTTTGTGGATGCCAGAGGTGGACTGGTCTTCCTGGGCCTGCTGGCCACCGGGGCTAGTTCCTGTGATGCCCTGTCTTCAAAGACAAACCTAAAAGTAAGGACCTTGTGCAAGCATCAGTTACAGAGTTGATGTCATATGATGGTTTGTGACATGTCAGGACATCAGAGAAAGTTACGGATAGACACATGAGCTTGACTCTTGCACAAGTTTCTAATTTGTGTTTGACTTGAGGCTCTGTTTGTATATGTACTGAATATGACCCGCTGCATTTCCTGTCTCTTTGACTGTGCCGATCTGTTGTGTATGTTTAGGTAACTGGAGAGGCTAATGAAAACCAGGTGTGTGAGGCCCTGAGAAGGTACAGAGACCGTGAGTGTTTCATACGAGAGGCTCTCGTCCATCTCTACAACCTAGTCACTGACACTGACAAACCACGACCAGATATGCTAAAGGTACTGTGGTTAGCATTGTTTTTGAACAATATCAAGGTCATTCTGACCGCAATCGTTTCTATTGGTTTTAATTATATTGTACTCATTTGAGTTATTAGTTCTGGAATGCTGAAAGTAAAAACAAGTAAAGTTTTATATTGGATTATCTAACCCACTTTAATTAAAGCTAAAACTGAAGGCAAGCACACCTAAAATGTCACCAATGATCCCTCATTGCACAGAAAAAATGGGCATGCAAAAACCTCTTAGAATGGACAGTTTGGTATCATTTTACTGTTAACCTTCATTTTTATTTTCCAGGTCCGTTTGGTTAACCTCAGGAATTATTAAAAACCTGTTTGACCATATGACTGTTTGTGTTTCTTGCCCCTTAGGACCTTTTTTAGTGATTACAACAGATTCACAGATCTCAGTTACCTTGCTGAGTAGAGTGTTTCTTATATAGGAATGATGGTCAGAACTACGATAATAAGACTCAGGTTATAAGAAACTACAATTATACTTCAATAACTGCACTGTATAGTAATGACTGTTTATGAGGTTTTATACTAGTCTTACAAATACATAGTATAAATAGAAAAAAACACAATTCACAACAGCACACAATTTTCAATCACAGTAGATATTATTGCCTTAATAAAGGAACATTAAAAATAGCATTCAAAATGCTCTTATAATGTTTTTAAAATCTTAAAAAGGAATGAGATATAAAAATGAATGAGATATTTTAATTTAAAAATGTTTGTAACTCATTCCCTTTATGGGGAACTTTTTTCTATCTCAGCACAGCAAAAAATGTCCTCCAACCTAACTGCTAAAACCTAGATAATTGCTGTACTACATGATTGTAAAAAGGAGGTAAAGAGGCACACACCCAACAACAACAGTCACAAGCACAGACGGAGTTTCTATAAACACGTGATTCTAACATAAACTTCTTGTTTCCTGTAGCTGGTGCTGAGGGCGATGCAGAGCCACCCCACCTCCCTGCACATCCACCTGGTGGCCACAGCGTGTGTTTTCAGCCTGACCACTCAGGACCTGGCAGAGGCCATGCCTGTCAGTTTGCTCAGCTCCACTGTCACTCAGCTGCTGCATGCCATGAAGACCTTCCCCAACCACCAACAGGTCAGGGGATGTGCTTAGTGTCTCCAAGTAGAGATCTATCTTGTAGTCACAGAACAGCAAATAGAATGGACCTGTTGACACCAGCTGGCTTATCATTCATCAGATTCTGACCTCATCTTTGCATTTGTTTGCAGTTCCCTTTCTGCCACACACAGTATTTGTTACTCCATACCTCATGCACACATATGACCATGTATTTCCTACAACCATATGGTTCTTCACATCATAAACTGTTTCCATCTCTCCAGGTGCAAAAGAACTGTCTGCTGGCACTCTGCAGTGACTACATCCTTCAGGATGTTCCCTTTGACAAGTTAGTTTGCTTTCTCTCAGTTACAGTGACGTATAAGGCCACGGTCTTGCAGTAGCCAAGATAATCACTGTGCTCATAGAGTGGCACTATAGTGTTTTTCCAACAAATTGTGATCCAGCTAAAATGTATTTTGTCTTAAAATGTAAGTGCCAAAAGAAATAGTTCCTCCAGATGTAAAAATGTAGACCTGAAATCATATTTTTCAAGGCTTTTCTGTACATCACTGGTATATTTGTGTAATACTGTGTTCCTTATATCCGCGCTGTGATCATGGTTCAGGTATTTAGCGTCTACGCTGGTGATTAACTGGCTGAGCAGCCACGAGGATCCTACCCTTCAGAGGATGGCTGTGGCCGTCATCTCCATTCTGGTGGCCAAGGTCAAGACACTGCTCACTTACAGTGCATTAGACTGCTGCAGGAAAATAGTATAGCACCTGTTAATCCTGCCTGTTAAGAGCCCCGTGCCTCAGTCACCTCCTCTGCCTCTTTGACACTAATTTCAACAGCCAGCTTTATGCTTGTCCAGTTAAATGGGGCCAATTTTCCTTTGCGATAAAGCACTATTTGTTCTAGTTTGACATTTAGGAAAATATGGAGAATTCAAAGAAGCACTGATCTATTTATTTTATTTGCAGTTGTCCACAGAAGAGACCGCTATGCTTGGCAAGGACGTCTTTATTATGAAGGTACATTTAGTCTTTCAGGGCGCTAGATACTTTCCTAGATTTCTGGTTTACTGTTACTCAATCTGTTATTCAATCACCTCTCTCTTTCTCTCTTTTTCTCTTTTTGTATCTAATAAAGCTTCTCTCTTTACTTCATTTATTTTAGTTTTTTATATGTCTGGTGCCACTTATTAATATGTAAATAACTGTATCTAACAGTTCAATATATTGAAAAGAATTGCTATTCTTTTTTTCATTTTTAGCTGTGTTATGTGCCATGGCTTCCTTGTCCCTCTCTATCCACTCCCTCAGTCTTGTGTTTTCTCCACTCATTTGCTCCGTCTCACAGCAGCTGCTGGCTATTGTGCAACAGAAAGCCATGGTGGGAGTGGTGGACTCCACTCTGAAGTTCGCCCTGAGTGCTCTGTGGAACCTGACAGATGAGATGCCCAGTGCTGCTCGCAGTTTTATCGAGTGCCAGGGCCTAGAGCTGTACGAAGAGGTTCTGGAGGTAGAGGAGCCCCCCGAAAATACACTGATAGACACATTAATACAGAAATGCAGAGAGTCATAAACACAAACGTTTTTCGTCATAGGCTGTCCCTTTTTTGTGTTGCAGACCTACAACACTGAACCTTCCATTCAACAGAAAGTTCTTGGCCTCTTGGTGGGTTCAGTGTGTGTATGTGCTGTTGTAGAACATGTTTTTTGATTGTGTGCCACAGTACTGCATCTTTATAGTTTGTTTGAACTAAAAAGGTATTGCAAAGTTTACAGCTTGTGCTCATTTTCTTTTTGCAGTCATTCCCACATTCAGATCTTAATGCTGACTCAGGTGTTCTGTCAAATGTTTTCATATTGACCCCAAATGTTAGTATTCGACCAATAAGAATAAAATTAAATCCAACTGTAGGAAACACATACATACAGCATACACACAGCAGTTCCAGTAATCCCTCTGGCTCCAACACTTTTCTGCCAAGTTGCAGAAACAGCACTACTATCATTCTTCCTGCTGTGTTGCAGAACAACATAGCAGAGGTGGAGGTGTTACAGGCGGACCTGATGGAGGAGGACCTGCTGGATCACATCCTCAGCCTGCTGCAGGACCCCCAGGTAGAGATGGGGGTCCGCTTCTTTGCTGGGGGGATTCTGGCACAGCTCTCCTCCAGACCAGAGGCATGGACCCTGGATGATGAGCTCCACAGCACCATACTGAAGCAGCTGGTTCGTGTGAGATGTCAAAGTTTTGGATGCTGGTTTAAATTTAAATTGTTTTAAGTGTTTTTCTTTCTTTGCAGCATGAATCCATAATAACGTGGACCCAGCTGGAGAGAGAGATGGTGTCTTACAGGTGAAAGAACGCAAACTGGACAAAATGGAAAGAAAGTTTTTAAAATTTACTCCTTCTGTCAGTTCAACATCAAATACAAGCTACATGATGCATAACACTTTACTGAAATTGTTTCCCATCAATAACACATCCTACATTCTCTCTTAATACTCATGCATAAAATTCTGACCAGTTGTTGCATTAATCCCAAGAAATGCCCAGAATTACTCAAAAGCAACATTTTTAAAATATCAGTGTGCTGTGTCCTTGTGTCCACGTTTCAGGTCATTCCGTCCATTTTGCCCTCTGCTTCAGACGAGCCAGCCCTCGGGAGTGCAGCTGTGGGCGGTCTGGGCCATACAGCTGGTCTGCAGTCAAAACAGTAAGACACACAAACAGACTGTGGGGATATTGGGAGGAAGTTGGTGGATTTATAGGGGCAGCATATTTACATCAATTTGTCACACAGACACAGTCGAACTAATGATTTGCTGATTGACAGAAAAATCACTAAAAACACAGTTTTCTGACTCTTAAATATAAAGATTTTCTGCTTTTCACTATTTTCATATCATATTAAATGGAATATCTTTGAGTTTTGGACTGTTGGTGAGACAAAACAAGACATTTAAAGACGTCACCTTGGACTTTGACAAACTGGGATAAACATTTTATAGACTAAATGATTAATTGATAATGAAAGTAGTTAGTTAGTTAGTTAATTGCTGCCCAATACAGTACCCATATTGATATAAATAGAGCTGTTTGTTATTGTCTCTTTTGTCATTTTACATTTTCCGCAAATCTTGCACCACTGAATAGATATATTAAATAGTTTCAAAAAGACTACGTAATATTCAAGTGATAGATCACTGTAAGCTTGTATGTCTCATGTTCTTATCACTTCTTCTCTTCATCCTTTAGCTTTACTTTATGGCAGCCTGCTGGAGAAGGAGGGCGTGACTGAACTTCTGAAGTCTTTGGCTGCTCATCCCAACACACACAGTGACATTAAAGGACTATCAGAAAGCATCTTGCGTATGGTGGAGCAACACTAGAGTCACTCAGGGCCCTTCAACAACCAGATGGGGCCTCGAAACGCTTTGACAAAAAGTGATTGATTTTTTGTCTTTGAGCTGTGCATAAAATGTGCTTGACGTGAAGTAGCAGAAAAAGCAGATATTGAAGAACAGACAGTTCATGTCAATCTTGGAATTCAAGTTTAATGTAATAGATTATGTGTTGTACATTTTATTCAAGGTAGGATCACTCGTTATGACAAGTCATTATCTACTTTTAAACACTTGATTTAATTTAAATCATTTGGGGGGGGGGCTGTTTACAGACAGTAGTGAAAGTATTCTGTAATATTTGCACTATAATGAGGTTGAATTGCTGTTAAGTTTGAAAATGTTTGACCTTAGTAAATGGTTCCAAATAAACTGAGAGACTGAAGCTTGTGTTGTTAATCATACATAGAACCAAAACCTGTCACTAGAGGGTGCTTTGGTACTGTAGCGTCAGAGCTGTTTTGCCCTTATGATCTGTTTGTGTAAAATATTAGATGTATAAATTCAAGATCAGACATGATAAGTGGAAATATACCAACACAGTGTGAATCTGCTGTGTTTATCTGTTTGTATGAGGGCTTTATTATGAAGCAGGCTTTATTATGAAGCAGTCGTGTTCTAAAATAAGTTATCTCTCTTCTCCCTCTCTTGCTCTTTCTCTCTTTCCCCTCCTGGTATCCTAGATGCTGAATTCATTATATTTTATGTAACAGCTGGAAGACAGAACTGCTTCTAGGCATCTACAGAGCCTATTCTAAGTTGGCCTATTAATAATTCCTTTTGAAAAGTGGATTAACAACCTCACATGAATATTTGAGTTGTACCACCATCTTCAACTTTTAAGTGTCAAATCCCTTGACTCATATTTTTAAATCCCCCAAAGGAATTCAAAGGGATCTACCAAATAGGAAATGGCTTTGTGTGCTTGTGATTCAGCCAGGTTAGTCATCTCCTTGTCAGTGGTGGGTTATATGTTAGAAAAGAGCTGCGTAAACTGATCCAGGGTCAGCATTTAACAACCGTTTCAAACCCCACATATTGCACAGTGGCAGTCATGTGGGATCACAGGTCAAATGCCCTGCAATGTTCAAGTCATGAGAAGTGTGGGGAAATGCCACTCTCCAGAGGCTGTAGGTTATTCTATAGCGTGCATGGTTACTTTGCACTGGTGTCAGTTGTGTACGTGGAAAAGGTAGCATGTGAGGAGGTAAGGTGAACTGAAGAGCCAAAGGGTAATAGTGGTATGCATTGCACTAATCAGGTCTTATGTTTCTGTCAGTGGCTCAAAGAGGCTATCAATATTCAAGTGACACATGAGTTGAGAGAGACAGAAAGCCTGTATCAAATAAAAAAGGAAAAACAAAGTAGGAAAGACTTATAAGAGCAGTTCAATATTTTGGCAAATGGGCTTATTAGCTTTCCTGCCAAGTGTCAGAATAGAAGACCGATACCACTCTCATGTTTGTAAGTTAAATATGAGGCTACAGCCAGTTAGCTTAGCTTTGCATAAAGACTGGAAATGGGGAAACAACTGGCCTCTCCGCCCATCAGCAACTTAAAATGTCAAAAATGAACACAAATGAACATATTTAAGTCATATTTAACAAAAACTGAAAAACTGAAAGTTTTATAATCACAATTTGGTAAGCGACACATTTTATCTTACATGTTCTAATCATAAAAAATTTAAGAATAAAAAAATCAAGCATTCCAGCAAAGAAACAGTCCGGCACAAAAGGGTGAATAGGTCAGTTTTTATGTAGATTAAACAAACAAGAAATAATGTGTGAATTCATTAAGCTTAAGAGGTGCTGGTAGACAGCTTTTGTCGGACAGAGTCAAACTAGCTATTTCCCCATGATTCCAGTCTTTATGCTTAGCTAATCTGCAGGCTTACTCTAGGCAAGAAAGCAAATAAGCATATTTCCCAAAATGTCAAACTATTTAAAGAACAGTAGGATAAGCACTGTTGAAAAGATAGAAATAGATTAGACTATATGGATATTGACAGGTGCAGAAATAGGATTTATGGCCAAAAATATCTTTAGACTAGATAAAGCATGGGAAGGATAAAGAGAGACATGTTGGAGATAAGAGGAATAGAGCTAGTCCAAAGAAGTTAAAGGCCCATGCTCTACGCCTTTTTGTGCAAAAATGCCACAGACCAATTTGCAGATCCCCTGTCTCAGTTTAAAATATCACTGTGTTGCTTTTGAGTTAAAGCTTAGTGTGAGTAAGCATCCCGTTATCTCACTTTTGCAGCCAGCTCTATTGGATTAACATAATTGTGAACCAGTCTGGGCACCCAGAATATACCAATATACAATGCAACACATCTCCAGCTGTGTGCATCCATGTGCTTGTTCACTTGTGTGGAAATGATTGCAGCGCTTATGTGTATTTGTGCAGCTATGTCTGTAAGCTAACAAGGCCTCAGTGTAGACCATAAGGCTGACTTACAGGTTTTTGACTTGGATGCTAATTAGACACCCACCAACATTCGAAATACCCAGAGAGCAAAAGAGGGGAAAAGTACATTGAAAGAGCAGGAAGAGGTCGAACAACAAGACAAAGCAAAAAAAAAAAGAACACTTCTCCAGGCAGAACTGTGACGCACAAAAGGACACACCATCTCCTCTCAAATGACCTTTTATTGCTGGGGAAAGATACCGAGTTGGCAGGCCCCTGCCCCTGAGCCTGTGTGCAGATATGTAACAGCAGTAGGACCATCCTCTTCTCTGCCAAGTGGAGGCAGGGGCTTACTATACACCATCAATCAATAGCCACTTTCGCAGAGTAGGGCTAAGTGGAGCTTGTCAATATCAAGTCCAATAGAAAACATACAGTATGTAACATAGGATCAAACACAATAATTTCATTAGGTTGATAAAAAATCCCAGCTGACAGATCATTTCTGATAATAATGTGATGTGATAATGTTGGAGAAAGTGAGGGAAGTGAAACTGGAGAAAACTCTGGAAAAGTCATTTTTGGCCTGCATAGAAAAACAGGCATTTCGCTTGTTCCCGTCCCTCCTTCTGTGCTTCTGTGTGGTCAAAATATGAAGTGACAAATAATTAAAGCCAAAAACAAGTACAAAACAGGAGTGATCATTACACACTGTTTGTATGTTTACAATTGTAAGCATAAGAAATATATTTAACTTAATATAAGTTGCAGCAGTTCCTTTATGTTCCAACTCCAGAGCATGTTATGTTCCAGTTCAGCACAGTGGTATGGGTGATTTGATTGGGCTGACAGCTATTCGGCGCTATCATCCACATGTGTTAGTGATTAATGATGAAATTTAGTTGAAATAACTGAAGCACCAGTCTCTAAAAATATATCCCTCATTCCGAACTTTAGTGTAAGTCATTCCACTGCTCCGTGACTAAAGGATTTTCTTTCTCTTTTGTGTGTGTTTGTGTGTGAGGGAGCATGTTTGTAAGTAGATGTGTCAGAGGGCTATTATGGTCGGTTAGCGCTGCTCTTACTTCATGTCACATCTCCCATCTGCGGGCGTTTTACAGTGGCCAGTTTGCATTCAGCTTAGTAGATGCACACAATGGTGCAAAAAAACGCGAGATAAACAACCACAGGCAGGTAACAAACCTGCAGGAGCTCCTGCATCCAATAGTCTATTCACTGAACTGGCTCACAGTCACAGATGTGCCATTGATGTGACCAAAGCCAGCTGAGTGCATCTCTGTCCTGAAGCACATCCTGACCACTACCTCATCCTGACTGCTGAATGTTGGGATACAGAGATGAAAACAAACATCCAATCTCAAGCACAGCAATATCCCGGCCAGTACCATTATGTCAACTTAACCCTTTAACGTCCTCTCAACCATTTGGTAGACCACATTTTAAGTGACTGTATCTCATTGAAAAATGTACTGAGCTTAATTCAACCTGTTTAAGCCATCTCTGCCATTCGGTATAGGTATGCTGTGCTAAAAAAATCCACTAGTTGTCACTGTTTCTTNAAGCAGCATGCCTTTTCAGATACCCTCCTTACAGGAAGTTAAAATCGTCAAAATCACTGCAGACATGAAGAGTCTTTTTGGTAGAAATTTTAAAGGTTGGCATGTTTTTTTGACATATTATAGTTCCAGAGAAATTACTTAACAGAATTATGTAACTTGTTGCAAAAAAAA